>JAFNEN010000925.1:0-101145 GCA_019343175.1 Oedothorax gibbosus | reverse complement strand
ATTAAATACAAAATTTCGTGCCCTTAGAAAGTCTTTAACAGTATTTTTAAATTCTGGAGTGCAGTCTTTGAAAAATGCTTTTTTAAAAATTAATTTTAACTCATATGCATTATCCACACGGAAAAAACGTTGCTGAGCACTTTTTGTTTTAGAACTCATGTCATGTACGATCAAAACAGACATTTGGAAGTATTTTGGTGTATATGTGAAAGAAATAACTATAGTTAGCATCTAGAAATTTTGCATACATACCCAATTTTTTAGTAAATCATAAGAAAAAAATGTGTCAAAACAATCATAATATAAAATAGAAAAAAATAAAAAAAAGAGAAACAAAAAAAAAAAAAAAAAAAGAAAAAAGAAAAAAAAAGCAAAGAGTTGTTGGGATCCAATTTTCTAAATTTTGCAAGTTCTACAATTTTTGAAAATCTGCCTGTCTTTAAGAGTTCAATTTTTTTTTAATTGCTGCTGTTGGCAAGTTATTTGATATTAAAGTCTTAGTTTTTACAGTACCGCATACCTTTCGAGTTTTCAAATTAGCAAGTTGATTGTAGCAGCATGAATAATAATACAAACCAGCAGGAATAATAATAAAACTGATACCAATGGCTAAGAAAATTAAGTTTACCTTTTTAGATAGATATCAATTCTCAATCGAGTATCATAATCTTAATTCCGCCCAGCTCATTTTTTGAAGATAACCTTTAACCCTTTCACTCCTAAATTGGCCCTGGCGGCCGTACAACTAAGGATTCGATAATGATATTCCTATCACATATTACGCGGAAACAAAAATCCTGCGTCGCGAAAGGGTTTAAAAAGATTAATTTCTTCATTTATTCCTTTTAGAACATAGCCTTGTGGAGATCTTGTGGCACTGTAATTGATCCCGACCCAAACCAAACCTTTAAGAGCTAATAGAATGCTAGATCAGTTGCAATAAACTTACTAATTTGACCAAGACTATGCTTTTTGATGAAAATAATAAAATAACAAGAACAAAGAAAATATACTTCAGATAAATACCGTATTTAAAGCTCCATGACTTTTAGCTGCAGAGTGGAAAGGGTTAATAGTGAAAATTAGTAAATTACCAAAAAAATCTGCCTAAAAAATGCAGAGAAAATCAATTTAATGCATGTTTAATGGCCTAATTTCGCATTTTTATTGCTTGAATTTTATTTTTGATATGAAAAATTAAAAAACACGATATCCGGTGAATTTAAAAGATTTAGTAACACTTAAGGTTTAATTTTATACCAAACAGCCAATCTAGCCACACTTACTCTTTTACGGTGAAATATTACTGCCAATTTGCTTCAAATTTTCAAGTTAACATCTCTAAATCCTTGAATAATTAAATCTTGATAAAACGTGCAGTCTTTCCCATATAAAATCATAAAATAGCAACAAATTGTCATTGTTAAAGGGACAGATTTTTTTGGTGTTTCTGGAGAGGAGACTATCTCTGCATCATACTAAAGTGCAAAAAAGAACAATTTGTTGCTGTGTGATTTTATATGGGAATGTTCCATCAAGAAAATCATTCAATGCATGTCTCCAAATCCATGACTTGGTGGCAAAACCATAAGGTGATGGACTGGTAGGCATTCGATTTGGATTTAGAGATGTTAACTTGTACATTTTAAGCAAATTGGCAGTAATATTTCACCGTACAAGAGTTAAAATGGTTATATAGGCTGTTTGGTATAAAATTTAACTAGGAGTGTTACTAAATCATTTAAATTCACCAGATATCGGGTTTTATAATTTATCATATCAAAAATATATAAAATTGGAAGCTATTAAAATGCGAAATTAAAACTTCCCGATCCTTACTATACCACAACTTTTGTAAAACATTTTCAGTGAAATTTTGTGACTCAAAATGTTTTTGTCTAAACTTTTAAGAAGGATTATAGTTTGACAAATCCTAATGAATTTGTTTGGTAAATTATTTTAAAAGGGCCTATAGAGTAACTTTTATTATTAACTAACCATTGTTTCAACAATCAGTTTTTCACAAGCGGGAAAAACATAATTTTTCCTAGGAAGGTAAATACCAGTTTTTACCATGGTATTTCCTGGGGGCGGTAAATACCAGGCCAACCCTGCACATAGCCTTCCGAGTGGCAGACCCGGCTCTTTTCGTATTTTGTGCATAAGTTTTTCTTACAGTAACCTTAAATTTCAAAAAATAATAAAATTTTATTTATCATGAACTATTTTCATTTTTGAATTATTTTAAGATTATCTCTTCCAAAATAAAACCAATTCTGATTTTTTAAAGCAAATATTTTATTTAAATTAACTTAATTTAAAATTTATGCAGAAAAAACAACCATACATTTTTGCCCCTTTCCAAGCCATTCAGAAGGCTAATCAGGTGCAGTGTCTTGTTTAAGACCACGTAACTAAGATGGAATTTATTTTTGGGGTGTGAAAAACTAAACTTAATTAGGGCTACTTGCTAAGCTAATCGAATTTCTTAGTTATTTTTGTCAATAAATGCATTTTCTATGTTAGGACACATAAACTACTAAAATCAATCAGTCAAGTAAGTAGAAGTGATATTTTACCCATTCAAAAAGATACAAACAACAACACAACATTGTAGAGCTAGTGAAAGCATACATGTCTTTTAATTGTACAATGGAAGGAAACAAACATGGAACAGTAATTTTTTAACCCACACAATTTAAATTTTCTCCAACGCTAAAAAAAATTGATTACATTCAAGTGAGGAGAATAATAAATAGTGTACATATAAATATATACATATTTTATATGTATGGTATATATAGAACAAAACTGAAATCCTAATGAGTCTGACATTGAACGCCTCTAGGGCCTCCATGGTGGTCATCATCTTCTTCATAGGCCTGCCTATATCTCTGGTTTCTAGAATCCTGGTTAGGGGTAATGTCCGACAATGGAACCTAACAAAGATATACATGATTTAGGATTACCAGAAACATGGAGGACAAAACTTAATCAAGTTAAATTAAAGCCAATAGATCTATATGCAATAATATTTTCTCAAAATTGTCTTAGTGATAAAATCTATAACAATATATAAAGTTAAAATCGGTTACAACTACAGCGTGTTTATAACGCCATAAATGTTCGGACCCTTCAATTGCCCTTAGACCTTAATTTTATAATATCTTGCTTATAACGACAATTTTTTAATCAACTCCTTGGCACTAAGATTATACATTTATATTATATCCCAAATGCCTTCTTAAAGAAAATATACATTTCATTTACAAATTTCATTTTCACTATTTAACTTTTATTTGCCAAATGATGCAAAAAGTCGCCTAGTCGGAAGGTCATTTGCATCATCGGTGAGTCGACATTGAAACTACACTCTACTTTCCAAGGGGGTCATCAATCTTCTTATAGACCGTTATTTGGTTTAAACCTTGAATTAATTTAAATGGACAACAAAATACACATGATTTTAGGATTACCAGAACATAGTATCAAACCTTAATAAGTTTTAACCCAAAGACTATTCAATAATTTTTAAAGTCTTATGGCAAATTCAATATGAAATTAACGTTACAATAAGCGTGTTTTAACAAATGTTGACCTGCAATGCCTTATTATTTTCATAATATTTGCGTTAGATTTTTAATCATTCTCCTTGCACTAAGAATAAATTATAATATCACAAAAACTGCTTCTTAAAAGCATATATAATTTTTCATGTTCACTTTAACCAACTTATTTGCAAATGAGCAAAAAGTGACCAGTCTGAAGGTATTTCAATATGAAGTAAAATTTTCTCCTTAATGAAAGGGTAAAAATATACTTAATAGACGTTATTTTAAACTTGAATTAATAATATGATACAACAATAATAACACACATTTTACATGATTTCCTACACTTATTATTCAACCTTGTTTATAATGTTTTAAGCAAGCAATTATAATTTTAAAGTCTATAGGCAATTCAAGGGACTGAACATCTATAGCGTTATAAATGAGTTGTTGTAACTAAGTTTGACTGAATGCATTTCTTTTCAATATTGAAGTGTGATTTTAATGGATTCTCTTAATTAAAAAATATATATATCAACAGCTGCCAGACAGGAAAAAATCAGATATTGAGATTGATGAAAAAGTAGACAATTGTTCTCATAAACTAGTTGTACTTTAATGAAAAACTACCTGCTATTTCTTTACTTCAACAAGTTAGTTTTAGGTGGAGAATTGATCCATAATGTTTCCTAGTAACACTTAACTTGATGTTAGATAATATTTATTAGTTAGGAATCGTACTATTTATGCTGGTCAGTTGAATACCACTTGTGACCAATTTCTATAATAATATCTGGAGTAACTGCTACTACTGAATTTATAATAGATATAAAAGACAACACCTGATCGTCAACAACAAAAATGTGAAACTAACGTCTTCACTACAGATGATGCCCTAAAGCATCATGAACTAAGTATTCAATACAGTAGAACCTCTATTATCCGTCCCTCTTTTATTCGGAACTCTCTGTTAACTGACAGTCCTAAGTGAACATCCAAACATTTCTACAACAAGGTCATTCTCAGTTCTTTACAAAAGAAACTAGTCTCCGAAATCAACGTCAATTCTAAAGGGAGAAATCTCTGGCAATACTAAAATTGGCAAACTTCCGCTATTTAAATATTGGGAATCTTCGGTGGTTCTGAAATCGGAACTTTTCAGTGGTTCTCATACCGGAATTATCCTGCGGTTATGAAATATGGAAACTGTGGTGGTACCAAACCTAGGCGGCAACTCAAAAAAGTAAAAGAAAAATTCTGACAATTCTATATTTTTGGAAAACTCCTGCAATCTTCTAAAACAGTGAGACTCCAAATGATATCTACCATAGAACAAAAAAAAAGTCCCTTTTCCCAGAACTCCTCTCAATTATTTAAAAAAATAAAAATCAAAAGTAATGTTTCAACACTTTCTTTTTGCTAGGAAGGCTCAGTTTCAGAGATAATTTAACACTAAAATTCAATGTTTAAAGATGCAAAACCAGGCGGATTTCGGTTGGTTGGCAAGTTTGAGTTCCGCGGATTTCCGACGCCCTTCTGTACTATATAAGTTTTACTCTTTAATGGAAATTCTCTATTATCCGGTATTTTTCAATTATTCAACCGACCCCCCGACCCGATAATCGAGGTTCTACTGTAGTACTATTCCTACGACGTGTTTCGCTGCATAAAATCTTATGCAACGACAGTGTTCTTTTGAATTTTTTTTAAAATTAAAATATCAATTAAGTTTAGATTTATACTTTTTTATTATCTGGGTTATGGCTGAAACACATTGGTTGTTAAAGTTAACTAAGTCGGTATGTAAAAACATTCGACGACCCATTTGTAAAATTAAAAGAATTCTTGTAACATTGTTAACTGCCCATGGTGCAAGCATTTGGATAAAAAACCTTATACCTTATTAGGTACTTGCTGTCGAAAAATGTTATGAATTAATTTACCAAAAGGAAAGTGGGTAACTTTTCAAATCAAACCGTAATTACTATTTTGTTCAGGTTTGTATAAACTCACTGATTTAAACGAGCTATGTTGTCAATATAAGTAAACAGTATATAAGTGGACAAACACGTCCACAAACATCAGTACATGAAACAGAAAAAGCTCTTTGATAACTGCCGTGTCCCACAATGTAATTCAGTTGAATGTCAGTCTTTATTACTTCAAGGTACTGTTAACAACAAGACAAATAAAACCTTACCTCATCTGCATCATCAGGAAGAATGTATTCTGGCCTAGGAGGTAGGATTTTCTCCAACTCTTCAACGGATCCATGGTGAATTTGATCAGGGAAGTCAACAAGGAATTGGATGATGAGCTTTCCTTTTTCAAAAGGATTCTTATACTGGGGCATACCTTCATTCAGAACACATTTTAGGGATTGGTGTTTTACTACTTCACCTGAAATATACAAATAATGTTACAGGGGTGCTTAAAATTATTACTTAAGTTAAATAATTTAACTTCCTACAATTTTCGGAATCCGATTGGAGATCCTAAGTACATGTTTGGTATAATTAGGCTAGTAGTTGCTTAGGATGTCATCTGATGAAAATTATATGTACTAGATGTATTTATTTTTTTTACGAGCAAAGCGGAAAGTTTTATGACAAAACACTAGAAAATTGGAAATATATATAAAAATAATTTGGGCGCTTATAAAACAATTATAGACTTAAGGGTCAATTGTAAGAAAAAAGTTTAAAAACTAAAACAAAGTGCATTATTTACGTCATACATTTGCAAGTTTTTCAACAAAGCCATTAAAATGCTAGACATACCAGATGACAGTCAGTACAAAGCTTTTAATAAATTATGATTAGGTGTGTAATGTATTTCTTAGACTAAACTTATTTTTTTCCTTTTAAAATATTTACATTAGGAATAGTTTACGGATACTCACCTGGTATGCATGTAATAACAAGTTGTCTGTTGTCAAGAGTCTTAATAGCTTTGTGAAAACCACACAAAGCTTCAGTTAAAGTCAGTTCCATCCTTAAAATAAGATCACTGCCGCTTCTCTTGAATACATCATGTTCTTTTTCGTCTAGAACTATGACAATATCACCAGCTTCCAAACCAGGTTCCTGATCTCCCTCACCAGCAAAGGTCACTTTATGCCCATCTTCCATGCCTAAAAAATTAAACCATGTAAGAAACTTTATTAAGCAGTTATATTGGTCACCAAGCTCCTGTCCAGGTAACTCAAAAAACAAACATGTAGAACATAACAAACTAACACTAAAAAATACCTCAAAAACCCACTACTAATACAAAAAAAAGAGAAAGCACAAGGTAGCACAAACAACAAACTATACAGTGTGATGCAAAAGTTTAGACAATGACGTCATTTAGCCGTAAAATTTAGAATTGTGATAGCAGAATTACGAAAGACCATAAACATTAAAAAAAATATTTTAAAATGCTATAATTGAAACATAATTGTTTGATTTGCTATAAAAATAATTTTTTGGATAAAACTAGAAATTTGTATGTTGCAAAAGTTTGACACAAATACGAGATTATACTAATTTAAAGTAGATAATGGCCTAATTTCACATTTTTATTGTTGAGTTGTATTTTTTTATATAATAAATTAAAAAACATGATATCCGGTGAACTAAAAAGATTTAATAACAATATTGGTTCAATTTTACACCAAACAGACAATATAGCCACTTTAAATCTTTTATGGTGAAATATTACTGCATATTTGCTTCAAATTTACAATTTAACAGCTCTAAATACGAACCGAATGCCCACCAGTCCATAACCATAAAGTTTTACCACGAATTCCTTGAATTTGGAGTATCTTTCCCGTATAAAATCACAAAACAGCGAATTATTGTTCTTTTTTGCACTTTAGTACAATGCACAAATAGTCTTCTCTTCAAAAACGACAAAAAAGTCTGTCTCATCATGGTTAATTCCCTCCACACCATTATAAACGTTCCACCTTGATGATTAGAGTTTTTAAAGAGAAAAACCGGTGTTTTCAAAAGCTTATAATTTTTCAATGTTCGGTTAAGCCCAACATATTTAAATAGCACTAAAGAGACCAGTTAACTTGTAACCGGTTCAAAGAAACTTTTTTCCTTAAGAAATCATAATGGTGTGGAGTGAATTTATGTTGAAAATACATACTTTTTGGCTTTTTTGAAGAGGTGACTCTCTCTGCATTGTATTAAAGTACAAAAAAGAAACAATGTTGCTATTTTGTGATTAAATATGGGAAAGACTGCACTTTTCATCAAGAGAAATCAGTCAATGCATGTCTTTAAATCCATGAATTCGTGACAAAACTTTAAGTTGATGGACTGGTAGGCATTTGGTTCGTATTTAGAAATGTTAAATTGCAAATTTGAAGCAAACATGCAGTAATATTTCACCATAAAAGATTTATAGTGGTCTGATTGGTGTATAATTGGACCATCATTGTTATTTTAAATCTTTTTAGTTCACCAGAAATCGCGTTTTTTAATTTATCATATAAAAAATATATAATTCATCAATAAAAATGCGAAATTAGGCCATTATCTACTTTAAATTAGCATAATCTCGTATTTTTGTCTAAACTTTTGCAACATACAAATGTCTAGTTTTATCCAAAAAATTATTCTTATAGCAAATCAAACAATTATGTCTCAATTATAGCATTTCAAAATATTTTTTAAAAATATGTTTATTGTTTACGAGCTTTTGTAATTACATTATCACAATTCTAAATTTTACAGCTAAATGACATCATTGTCTAAACTTTTGCATCGCACTGTATAACAAATTGATTAAAGGTCAGAATAACTTATCTAGATATTAATAAACAGGACAGTATTCACAAAGATATTAAATATAATTAAATAGCAATTTGTAATTTATCAAGTGCACAAAATTTACAAAATAGATATAGACATGATTTGAGGTAAAATAAAATAGGTGTGACATTTTTAATAACTAATTACATTGGTAAAGATTATTCACCCACATTTTTATAAATTTTAAGGAAACAAACCCTACAAAAAAAAAAAATGGAGTTAGTAAGTGAAGCTGGTTTAAATAAAACTGTATTCAATAGTTAAAAGAATATGTCGATAAACATTTCAATAAGAATTTTTGATTCTTCTAGTTGCCTTCCTTGGGAATATTTATAATGATGAGGGTTCAAGTAGAAGGATTTCTTTTATTTTAGGCTATTGTCTCGATTTTGAGCTACTGTAGGCTGTAAAAAATTGTATGTTTTATTATCTGGTTTGTTGTTCAGGGGACATAGCTCTATAGAGCAGTTATGGGCTTTTGTGTCGATCTTCATGTTTTCACCAAATATGCCATCAAGCTCACCAAAAAATTCTGCCAAACGAGTGAAATGTGTTTTTTTTTTTTGCATCCTAATTTTGTGATGTTGACTTGAAATAATATTTTACAATAATGACACAGGACATGTATTTTATCCTGAAATGAGGTATACAATACAAATAATTGATATAATTTCATGCATAATATCAGAACTTATGTAGATCGCCCATAATAATAAAAAAGATATATCCCCCATCTAGGTATAAAGCCTTGATTAACATATGAAGCTAAAAGTATTTTGGTATTACCTTTATCAATATGCACTTCAATAAGTTTTCTCTCACGAACAACTTTCTTGCCATTGCAGTTTTTACACCTGTCTTTGGGATTTATATATTCCCCTTGACCACTACACGCTGAACACACAGTCTGTATTCGCTGAACCATTCCTGGCCCCAGTTGTTGGACATGGGTCTGCATACCACTACCATGGCATTTGGTGCATTTCTCCAATGCCCCCTTCTTGCCACCACGACCTAAAAAGTCCCAAACACTAGTTAGTCAAATGCACTAAAATACCATGCTACTTTAGGAGTGGTCACATTTCCCAAGACCTATGTAAAAAGCAAATGCCATTAAATAATTAACAGATGGTATTATCAAAACACCTGAAATGCATTTTAACACACTACGTTGATTGTTCTAATAAGTAGAATAAAGGTTACAAATTTATTGTATGTTTGCAAAAGGACATACCAATTTTTAGGAAAATGGGGGAAAAAGAAAAATTACATATAAGGTAACTCCACTTCCACTACATAAGTCATTTTAATAATGATGTTACGCTGTATTAAAAAAAAAATCAATCACATTTTTATACACTAACTTATATCTATTTTTCTCTCTTATTAACAAACATTGAAGTATTTGTTTGCTTGTGTAGCTGAAGGTTACCTCACGGTAAGTTTGCACACGGCCTTGCATGGGTTAAGGGTGGCCCTGGGAATGCTACTTTTTCCTTTTATACTTTCAGTTTATATTTGTTGATAAATGAAATAATCTGACCAAGAAATACTCGACGAGACCTTTAATGACAAACACGTACACGTACAAACAGCAACATATAATTCTGAACAAATTACATTTAGCAAAACTATTGAATGCCTTAAGTAACTTAAATATGAACAGCACTTTCGTCTCAAAACTGTCGTTGCCACGGGTCCTAACTAAACTTTACTGTTTCTGAACAATAATCATACCCCAAAGGGCTTACCCAGGGAGATTAAGAAGCAGATATAGTAATGGAATTTTATAACTAAATTCAAATTTAATCTGAAAATTGCAAAACTTTTATGTACTGTTTGCATTTTTTTTGTTATTAAATAACTATATATTTTTACATTCATAAAGAATACTTTAACAGAAATACATGTAAAAGGCCTCATTCTATCGGAAAGAAGAAAAACTATACATATGCAATAGCTTTTTCCAAGACACAAAAGAGGTACATGTGGACAACTTAATATGTTACAATTGCTTCCGCTAATGAGACAACGTTGCTCTAAGATTTAGTTTTCAATTGTAAATTTCTTAAGAAAATTAAATATTTCGCTAATTTTTGTGGAAAGGGACCTACTACTGGAAACAACCAAAATATTGAGATTGCCAGACCCATGCAAATTCCTCATTACTATAAATTGGGATAGAATACGTTTACTTAAATGCATAGCTATGGATGCATTTCACGAAACCTGAACTATATTGGTTTAAACACATATTGGTTTTTACATATTGATTAAAAAGATACTTCTATAAAGATTTAAACTAGGTAAACTAACAATGATCTAGATGTCTTAACCAAAAGAATAAACTTCGATATTTATTTAATAAATTACAAACATGTACATTGTTATATACATATTTCATGTTAAAACACCAATAAATATACCAACCTTCACATTTATCACAAATGACATTTTTCTGTACAGCTAATTTTCTCACAGCCCCATTGTAAAGTTCATCAAGTGTAACGCCCAACTGATGGACCACATTAGCACTTCTATTATCCCGCTTTCTCGTTCCGCCTCCAAAGAACATGTCGAATATGTCGGTCGGTGATGACATTCCACCTCCCCCAATCCCACCTTCCTTGATAGCTTGCTCGCCTCCCAAATCATAAGTCTTCCTCTTATCAGGATTTGATAATACTTCATAGGCTTGGGAAATTTGCTTGAACTGGTAAAAAAAATTATAAAAATTTTACTCTGTAAGCTTATATTAGGTACATTATAATGATGCGAGTTGGGTAAATACCCAGTGGGTAGGATATTTACAAATAGGTATTTTTTTCCTGTAAAATTATTCCTATGCATCAATATGTCCTTTCTTAAATATTTATATATAAAACACTATAACTATATTCCCTAGCAATAGGTAGCACTTCATGTTAAATTTGAAAAGTTTTCTTAAATTGGTGATAATTAACATGTAAATATCTTTTGAGATTCGGAGAAGTCTTTTTACATTTGGGCTTGCCTGTTTGCAGCTCCAACTTTAAAGAAATCTGTTAAATTATTAAATACACAATCAGTTTGGAGGGTTGAAAACACTGTTCGAGGACAAGAGAGGGCTCTGAAAGTACAAAAAGTGTTTTCGGAACAATTATAATGCAAAAGCCGGTCTTGACTTGGTGATTTGCATTACATTACCCAAGCAATGAAAATGCCCAAATGTGGTTATTTCATACAACTTGATAGATATAGCGGTTAACCTAAAGGAACATGTTTTTTCGCCAATATGTTAACCCCGCCATACCCATTCTATGGCAATCCGTGGCGACAGAATTTTGGCGCATTCGCCAAATATCGCAATTTGCGCTTTGTTTTTAGTCAAAAAAGTATATTTGGTTAATTTTAATTTGACGGTACTTCTGTCGCCAAGGGATTTGGCGCTTTTGTAGGGAGCGATAAACAATTATTTTTGGTGATGCGGCATTTTCTGGTGAAATGCGTTGTGGCGTCTTTGTTGTGGCTAGGTGGCGCTGGTTATACTTGCGCGGATGTTAGGCGCGTGGGATTTATTTGTTCTAAATTAGTTTTTGACCAATCGCCGGCGCTGGTAATACTTGCGTGGTATTTAGGTTGCGCGGATGTTGTGCGCACGGAATTATTTTTATTCTATTAAATTTCTTTTTGTTCTACCGTCATTACGTTTGGGGTTACGTTTGGCTTTTGAGCATCCGATTATTATGGATGGTGCGTATTAAAATTCTGAATTTTTTATCGGTTTGAAAATGGCTGGACAGCTAGCTATCATTCAGTTTTGAAAGAATAAAACTAAATTTTTTTAGTTTAAATTTTTTGTTTTGCTTCGTAAAACAAAACTGCCCGGGGCCCCAAACCAATATTTAGGCTTTCAATGGGCCCTACAATACTGCCCCATGTTTGATACTGATGTTTTTTAGAGAAAACAAAATTGCCCGGGGCCCCAAACGAGTATTTAGGCTTTCAACGGGCCCTACAATACTGCCCCATGTTGGATACTGATGTTTTTTAGAGAAAACAAAACTGCCCGGGGCCCCAAACGAGTATTTAAGCTTTCAACGGGCCCTACAATACTGCCCCATGTTGGATACTGATGTTTTTTTAAAGAAAACAAAATTGCCCGGGGCCCCAAACGAGTATTTAGGCTTTCAATGGGCCCTACAATACTGCCCCATGTTGGATACTTATGTTTTTTTAGGGAAAAAATAATTGCCTGTACCCCCAAACGCGTGCGTACTGGATTGCCACTCATTCGTGTAGCTCTAGTGCGACAATAATTCAAACTAAACTAAACTGGATTGCCACTCGTGTAGCTCTAGTCCTACGAAAATTCAAACGAAACTAAACTGGATTGCCACTACTAGCCCATTGTGTAGTGTAAAGTTTGTTTTGTGTTGCCCAAAGCAAACCAAAACCCTGAGTCTGGTTTTTTTCAAAAGTAACTAGGGTTACTGCATCGGCGGAAAGGAATCTGGCAATGCGGAAACACGCGAGTTTCGCCAAGTTGTTGTTGTTTCTGGAGCCGCGCCAAGCAGTACCGTGAAATTAAAATTTACCGTATATTTTCTGCTTTACTGCTGTATCGAACAATGTTTTGTCCATAATATTTATGGTTATTTTTTATTTTTTGGCCTTTTTACAGTCATTCCTGAAATTGTCAATCCTTTGTAATCCACTAATTTTGTAGAGCTTTTCTAAAAAAAATATTCAGTGTTTTTCTGCCTTATCGAACTATGTTTTGTTCAGTCAGCCATTTTGAAATTAGGTAGTATTTTTGGTCATTTCGAGATGGCAACCGTCCCAGCAAGTGAAGGGGTTTGTAGCCATTTCGACTTGGACTTGTCGAGATTTTTGAAAAGTCGCCAAATCCAGACATGGTCCTTAAGGTTAATTGATATAGCAACCCTAAGTTAAGTTAAATTTCCAAGCTCACCAAAAGCTGCCAGTGGGTTGACCTAAAGGAGCATGCCCAAAAATTTTTGGCCAAACCTAGTAACCTCGCCAAATTAGTGCAAATTAAGGCAATCCGTGGCAACGAAAATTTCGCAAAATTGCCACAAATCATGTATTAAGTGAAATTTGTCAAATTTTACAACCCTGCTATTTTTAAACTGGCAACAAACCTGAATAATGCTATGGCAACCTTGGTCAGTACTCAGTAATGTCAGTAACACAGTTAGTAACTGTTAAATTGCCAATTCTAGTAATGGAATCAATTTGAATGCGATTAGTTCAAAAGCACAAACAATAACAATTATAACTGAAAACATACCCTTTCTCCTTCAGATGGATTTTTGTCTGGGTGATACTTTAAAGCCAATTTTCTGTAAGACTTCTTTAATTCATCTGTAGTGCAGTTGGGTTTTACCCCAAGTATATCATAGTAAGTTGTTTCCTTGACCATTTTAAGAGCTAAAATGTAAATAAAATTATACATTAAAAAGTACATAAGAAAGCATTGTAATATTAAAATAATTATGCAAACTATATATCATAAATAATAATTTTTCATACTATGTTGTTATTTTAAATAATTAGAAAACTCACACTGAAAAAGAATATTTAAGGCGGTTTTGATTACATCATTTTGAATCATTAATAACTACCTAAAAAACCTCGCTACGACATGAGGAAGAAAATATATTTACTGCGATTTATTAAAACAATATTTTTTGGAAACTTAATACCATCCACAGAAAATATACAAAATAAAACTGGTAAAAACAAACTTACTTTCTACTAAGATTTACAGATTTGTATTATTAACAATTAGAAATCCACAGAAACTTCTCGATTGTGCTCATGAAAAGCTAAATAAAATCAAAGACCAAGAAAAGAGTTGCGTGCGCATCCCCAAAAGATTGCCATTTCAAGAGAAATTTTTATTTTATCTGATCTAGGAAATGTTTTGTTAAAAAGGTTAAAAAGCTTACAAAAATGGTTTTTAGATTTTTTTTTACAAAAATGTTTGAAGAAAGAAAATCAATTAAAAATATAAAATTTATATTTTTAATTGCTAAAAAATTGATGTTTCTATTTTTTAAATAATTCAACAGGTTTAGTAAATCAAAGGTGGAATCAAGCATTCGGAAAGGAAGAAATTGAAATTGCGAAAAGTTGATGATGATGGCGTTGGTGCTTATGGCGACTTTGTATTAAAATGATTGGTGTCACGTAATTAGAAATAAACGTGTGTGCAATACGTAATTAAATCTGGAATCATTTGTGTGCTGTATAGTGTAAGGAAATCCAAAATGTCTGAAGCTCTTGCTGAAGAATATCGATCATCTTTGTTGGACTTGAGCTACAACAGTAAACCTCATATCAATATGTTAACGATTTTAGCGGAGGATAATGTGAAATTTGCTCCGACAATAGTAGATACTATTATCACACATATAAAATCCGTAAGTAAATGATATTTGTTGTTCAGTTTGTTTTTTTATAAATCTCTATGTTTGCATATACGTGGGTTGTTTACTATTAACGAATTTAACCTACTAAGTAAAATGTGTTGAATTTGCATTAATTTATCGTATGCTTTTTTTTAAAAATATTTTTAAGTAAAAACCCATTTTCTACAATTCTTGAGCGTACCTGTTCTTACCTGCACAATACAACTTGATGTGTTTATTTTAGTTTTTAATGATCATAAATAAATCAGTCGTTCACTGTATCACCGCTTACATTAGTGATGTAAAAGGCCCTGGCATTTATAAGTTGAGGCAAATAACCAGTTGAAATGCCCACCTTCCATTAAAAGTAAAAGAAATAAAATATTTAACAAAACCCTAAACAAAACTATCATAATAGAATGGCTCTAATATCAGATAGAAGTTGTAACAGAAAAGCAGACTTTAACTTTATATATATTATTTAGTAATTAATAGATTTTCTTTTTGATTTAGAAAAGAAATCACACACAATAATTTTGCTTATAATTTATAAAAGCTTTAATATTTATTAAAATTGGTGTCAAACTGAAACTAAATAACTATACACATGCCTGGGCTATTGACCATTTTTAAAATGTGCAGCCCACTGGGCATTAGCCCAGCCAACATCAAAGTCTGCCATGGACTTTATTATTTGATTATTTTCAAAAAGGCAATTTCGCAGTGTCAGTATTAAAAATTTGTTTTAATTGACAATTTATTCCATGACCTACAGAAGTGTTGTTCGAATAGTTTAACTATTGCATAGGTGTCAATTATTAAATGAAGAGCTTAGTGGAAGAACATGCTTAGTGACAGAAAGGTGAAACCGAAAAAATGAGCATTAAAGTTTTTGGTTTGCACTTAGTTCCGTTAAAAACAGTACTTGCTAACAGCAAACAATGTACGTATTAACTTAAAGTTAATGAAAAAGGGAAAACTTGATATGTTTAGCGCATTGAATAACACGTTCATTGATACAAAAATATAAATTTTTTCTTAAATTTCACCTAACACGTTCTTCCACTAAGCTCTTCAAATATAAAAAAGTACTTAATTTGTGTATAAGATATAAATTTATGTGTTTTTTCAGGTTTCTCCGGATTTGAAACTTCCTGGTCTTTATTTAGTGGATTCCATTATGAAAAATGTTGGTGGACAATATATCACTCTATTTAGCAAACATATGATTACAATTTTCTCTTCTGTATTTGAAAAGGTTTGCCATACATTTTTACATAACTTAGTGTTCAGTTAAATGTCCATATTTATTTAATTTGTATGGTTTCTTCTGTGATTGCTATAAGGGCAAATTATATTGCTAAGTGACGCAAAGGTATTTCTTTGATTTTCCATTTTCTTAGCATGTTAGTTAATGTTTTAATCCACATATTAACCATCTAGATAAATTTAATTATCTTGCATCATATAATACTAAACTGTTTATTTTTGTTGCTGCAGCAATATTTAATTGGTTTCTTTAGCTGTTAGGGATTCCATGAAATTATGAGTAATTCAATTTTACTAAAAATTTAGCAAATAATTTAATTCTTCAATGAAACATAATGAGAAAACAAGTCAAAGAAAATAACATCTATGTCAAAAAAAATTATTAAGTTTTAAAATAAAATGTTGATGACAAAACAAAGACTATTGAATATTTGGGTCAACTGAAAATAAACAACTACGAATAGTTTAGCATTCTATTCATTTCCAAGTTGTAACAACTACATTTAATTCGTAAAGATTAATTTTTCAATACTCTAATAATTTGACCTTACATGTAATGCAAATATCAGGGTGTCTACCAGTCTAGAATTCCTAGAAAGGTCAAAATTCTAACCTTATAACAATGCTCAATGCTATTCCTGTGAAGAAATCTATTTACGTTTTGCCCTCCTACACTTGTGTTTGTTAGAATTTCAAAAAATCGGTCTAAAGGGCGCCTTCAGAACAAGTAATAAGCTCCTAAAATCTGGTAGCTGTACCTCCAATAGCTTGGGCTGGGTGTTGATACGCGAGTGATTGAATGAGTCAGCCAGTCAGGACTTTGCCTTTTGTATATAGATTAAAAGTGCATTGTCTTATAATTTTGATATGCGAGTGCATGGTTAATTTTACTGATTATTTATCTAAAAAAGGTTATTATTTTTCTTTGTTGCTTGAAAATACCTTTAAAAAAAACATGTAAGTATCCTGGCATAAATGTATGTAGTGGTTTTCGTTTTTACTTTAAGCACTAGGAGTTGTGACTCTTAGATTTTGCTTCTTCAAATGATTTTAGAGCGCTGCAAATGACCCTTTAGCAATATGAAGACTTTTTGTTTATGGTATGAAAAACGTGGAAATGTTTGAGCAGACACCTTGATATATTTTACTCCATCCCTTAATATAAACCCCAATACACAATTGTCAAGTAATTACCGAAACCAGAAAATGGCTTGCATTCGTTTTCTTTTACAAAATCTATATCCTTTATTCATACTAAAAAAACTAATTCCTCTTTATTTTTTTTATTTTGCTTTGTTATCTAATATGGGTGTTCTAATAAAATAGAAGTTTAGTGGGTTCTTTATTTTTTCCGTGTATAATTAGTGTGTTAAGTTTATTTTTTAAATTTGAAAATTTACAAGCACCGATTTCAGGTAAGTATTTTTAGATTTGTTATTAAATATTATTTAGGCTTTATTTATGACTTGGAAACTAGTAAATTTTAGTATTTCATTCCTTAATAGAAATATTAACTTGCATATTTTTATTTGTCAATATTTAAAATATGTATGGAATTTTTTCTGAATTTTTGTAACTAAACTACACATTTTAAGTTCACAAAGAACAATGTAATTTTATTTTACTATTTGTTTCTTGTATGCACTTAGAAATAAAATTTCTTACCAGAAAACTGTGTTTTTTTCTACTTTCAATGCAACATGAACTATTTTATTTGTATAGTTGGACAACAGACTTTGTTTTATGGTTAACCATAAATGTGATTTATTTTTGTTTTAAACAACCATAAAAGAAAATTATGGTTATGAATAGTTTAACTAAAAAACAGACACTAATTAGAGTAGCTGAAAGGTACTTTTTTTCATGTGTCGATCATATTTTCTTGATTACTGAAAGAAAATCTTAAATTGATCGGATATGATATATATCTTAAAATTTATAGACAAACTGATTGTTGTTTGGGAGAATAAACTGAACTATGATGTGCCAAATTACTGGTACAAAACTATTAAATAAAAAACATTTGGAAGATATTTGTAAATGTGTTACAGTATTTCATTTAGAATTTCTTCAAATAGTATAGGACTTAGACAAGCAATTATATTTATACCAGTTTATTGTTCAGAAGATATGTCAAAACTTGAATGGTCTGTAATATGAAATACAGTTTGTGTATAAAAAATGTTAAGTTCTATTTTTCCAGTTCAACCCATTTTGATATGAATTTTTAAAAATTATATTTCAAAATGTGTTTTGATGTGTCTTTTTTTTAAAACTAAAGGGGAAGAAAATTTATCTTGTATGTTGAAGTGTATATAATAAAATTATATGAACTAAATTATATGAACGAATATGAACTAAAAGCTAAACTTTTAGTTTAGCCATTTAATTTTTTATATCTTATTAAAATATACAAGATGCTTTATTTTTAACTTTTATATTGTATAATAGGAAAAACCAGATCAAAAGTACAAAAAGTTTAACCAAGTATAATTAAAAAAAGACAATTTAAATTTCTTATTTACACTCAACAAAAGTAATAACTAAATTCTATTATGTTACCACCCTCTCCCCCCCCCCCCCCCCAAAAAAAAAAATCAAAATTCACTAATTAAAATATTCATATACATGCAATCAATTACAATGTTAATAAGTTTTTACAGAAAAATAAATATTTTCTAAAATTTAATTGCAAGATAAGTGTAGTTTTTGAATAGTTGACTAAATATTTATTCTTTTGAAAATGTTCTAAAGTTTCAGATTTGTTATAGATGGCTGAGTTTCAACAGACAGTTTTTTGTTAGCTTGAGAAGATCATGAAGTTTATGAATTTTAATTTACATTGGAATTTGCTAACACTATTTAAATATAAAATTAATAATTTGAAAATAAATTCAAACTTCCATTTGAAAATATGTTACGCAAGAAAATTTAAATTTCTGATTACAGTGTAGAATCACAATAAAAAAAATTATAATGGATTAATAAATAAATTCTAAATCATCAACATTTACATGTTTTATACAGGGAAAAATTCGAAATCATCAACGTTTATATTAATTTATATTTAAAATTAATAAAGATCAATTTCAGTTAGTTTTACATTGAAATAGAATTATTGGTATGTTAAAATGACAGTTCAGTTTTACTATGCTTATGAATTGTGTATTAAATTATCACTTATTTGTCTTACTGTATAATGTAATATACAATAAGCCCTTTGAGGTATACATAATTTAGTTGAAATGCAGTCTTTTCACTGCATGAATTTAAAATTTTAACTGAATATGCAATTTCTTTAAATTGTTTAAAAAAAAATTATTTCTGTAGCAAATGATTATAAATGACAAATGGCTCCACACTCAAAAGTTTATATATATTAATTATGTGTGTTGGTGAACCTGACCGTCAGATGACGGGTTTATACGCCTGTATCCCTTGGAGGGTTAATTGTACATAAATTGTAACATAATTGAAGAGTTGTAATTGGGTACATAAGCTTATATACCATAAATGGATTTTGGAAGAGTTAGTTTTAGAATTATGTTTAAATTTCTTTAAAATGTCTCTTTCCTACTATTTTTTTTCAATGATTGAATTTTATCTTTAATGCAATATTTTTGGAATATTGTTCATTTTGTAATGAAAAAGAATTTAAATTTTTAGTGCATAAAATTTTTAGTTAAATGCATGTGTTTGTTCAAGATAAAAACTAGCTAGCTGAATAATTGTAATTAGTTTAATTTCTTTTCCTCTATGACTATTGGGTTTATGTTAATTGCTCTTTGTGTAAAGCATGTATTTAATGTTAAAAAAAATATCGCCAAGTATTTTTTAAAAAAAATTTAATAACATACTTAACTGTTCATTTTATTAGTCTGCATAGTATTAATTGTTTACCCCTTCTACTATCATAACGTGCCTATAGATTCCCATTATCTCTAAAAACTTATTAGTGTTACATTGTTGTTTCAAATATTTAGTTATGTTTTACTATCCTTTTTTGGGATAAATGTGAAAATATTGAGATAATTCTAATGTTTTTGTTTGTGTATATAAATAACTAAATATTTTAGCAGTATTAATGTACCTTTTTCTTTTATATTTGAATATATTTTCTTGTTTTACATGATAATTGTATAATTAGATTAAGGTTTACTTTACTAAATGATTGTTTGTTCAGTGTGCATAATTATTTTTAAAAGTGTATGTTTTACTTTAAGCATTGAAATTACTTGACTTTAATTTGTATGAGATAATGTTAACACCACAATGGCTAAGTTGGAAATTGGTTAATTTTTTTAAATTTGAGGGTAGCATTTATTGATATTTTGCAAGATAAATTACTGAAAACACAATTTTGCGTACTTTTTTCATCGGAAGATTTTAAAACCTAGAAAAAATTTGGTGTTAAACTATTGATTCTGGCAATCACTCAGATTTTCTGTAAATTCATAACAAAAGGTTGTATTTTGATTTTAGGCACATAAACAAAAGGATAGTTACTGTTTGTGTGTTAAAAAATTTTTTAAAAAAATTCTTATAAAAAAAATTGCATGTCTTCACATAGTTACAAAGCTATGGTATTATAATTCCGAATTTGATATAAATATACATTCACAAATGAAAATTCATTATTGTGTAAACTCTTGTCTTGTTCAGTTGGAAATAAGTTTTTTTAAAAATTATTATTAAGAAATTAATTGATTCTTTCAGGAAAAATACTCAATTCTACGAAACTACAACAACTTTCTTAATAGTTAACAAATATTAGGATAAAAAAATATTTCACAGAAATTACCTAGTTATCACAGTCAAGATAAACAACTTGATTACTATAATAAATAATTTTTATGTGTAGTCTGATTGATAAATTTGAAGTTTGGGAATTTTTTGAATTGAGGCCAATAAAGGAATATTCATCAAAATTTAGGTTTATTACAGTTTAATTCACCATTCAGAATACTTTTCCAAACAAATATTGTAATGGTTGTGGTTTAAGGTTTTTAATTGTTTGATTCAATTGCTTTAAAAAATTCAATTTTTTTCAAAAACAAAGTTTCTGGTTATTGCATAACAAAAATTAGGTGCTCTTTTTGACAATGGAGATAATAGTAGTTTCAATTATTGCTCTGGAGAAGGCAGAATTGACTAAAAATCAAAGGAATAAGTAACCCTCTTATTTTTTTAGAGAACATTTATTTCTGAAAGAATTATTAAGCCTTCTTGTGTGCTTTTGTAGCAATTGATAATTCTATTGAGTGATTTTTTGAACACATGAGCAATCTAGTCTAGTTTGGTTAAATTAGTTCAATAACTAAAAGTTCTAAATAATTAGTTCAATAACTATCTTTAAAAACTTAAAGGATAGTTCATAAGTTCTACTAATATTTCAATCGCTATGCGCGTAGCTCTTTTGTGATGTGTTTAAACTAAAAAGAAACTCTACTCGCTAAGTGTGAATTTTGGTGGTAGCACCAAGACACTGAAATAATACAACCTGTATTTAGAAACCAAAACTTCTCAAATTAACGGACTTATAAAATGCTTTTCAAGGAAAGTACTTAGAAAGCTATAATTATTATTTATGATTTAAATTGTTATTAGTAGTAATAATCCTAGTTTGTGAATTTATTGAACTGTCACATACATTCAAATAAATATTTTTAAAATACTAAAAGATGCAAGACTTTTCTCTGTTGGTGCATTGTAAGTGTGAAAAATTATCATGTATTGTTTCTATAAATCATGACATTTGTGACAGGTCCAAGGTGTCATCTCTTGAAACCTGTATTTCAGTCTTAATTTGTTAAACAAAATTGTTACTTTGGGTAGGTTGAAGAAACAACTAGGAGTGCTCTTTATAAGTTGAGGCAAACTTGGAATGATATATTGCCCAAGAATATTTTGTATGGCATAGATGTTAAGGTAAACAGCATTGATCCTGCATGGCCCATAACAGCTGTTGTAGCTGCTCCTCCCGTAGTGATGCCTGTTAGCAATACTGTGGTGTCTCCACTGGCAAATAAGAACCCTATTCATGTCAATCCTAAGTTCCTGGGAGGACCTGGTACCAGCTCACAGGTATGGGTCTTTTCCATAGATATTATTGTAAAAGTATTGGATCGGTGGATCACGCGACCTCCAATGTTAACACGGCGGGTCGCGCATGGAGACCAGAATTTAAAAGCAAAAATGTCATTGTTGCCATCACTTTAAGGAGAAAAATACTGCGACGTCATCAAAAAAATACCATCTAATTCTAAAATTACAAAAAAATATCATAAAAATACTAGCTGCATTTTGGAATCTTTTTAGTGACTTTATAAAAAGTTATTGTAAAATTGTTACAAATTAAATGGTATTTTTTCGATGACGCCGTAGTATTTTTCTCCTTAAAATGGTGGCAACACTGACATTTTTGCCCTTATATTCTGGTCTCCATGCACGGCCCGTCGTTAGCATTAGAGGTCACCTGATCCTCTTTTTGAAATTGGTTCGAATATTTTGTTGTTACAGCTACATTTATCATAGGAAAAAATGTTTGTTAAAATATTCAATACAGCCAGAGTAATGTGGGTTAGAAAATTAGTTTTGTTCCATTGAATTAACACGGAGACACTTCGGTTTGGAGACACGCTGCCATTCCCTCTGAAGTATACAGGACGCATAAACCAGTCACCAGACTCTCATGTTTCCTGGCAACTCTTAGTTTTTTTTATAATTTAGAATTTTAATAAATTATAAAATTTTAAGTGTCCAAGGAGTCACTTATAATCATCTGCTATAAAAATGTAATTTAATAGGATTAAAATTTTCAGCAATTTTTTTTAAATTTTAATGTTCTATAAAAACAAATTTACACTTAACCCAATTTGCTTATTCCTCGGAGGGTTTAAGCCGGGTTTTCCCACTCACCTTAAAAAGCCTCTAAATTAAAAACTTATATTAGAAGTTTCAAGAATTTCAATTTACCTAATTCTTAAAAAAAGCTCTAATTTAGGTGAAATGATTTGTCTATGCAGTTCTAAAAAAAGCAAATTTTCCCCTATTTTATGTTGAATCATTAAATATAACTAGGTTTCTGTTTTAAAGTGAAACTATAACTAATGCAATAATTGGTATAAAATGCGAAATAAGAACAAACAAATTGAACTTATGTCATTAATATTACACTAATTAGTTTTTTATTTATCTTTAAGAGCTTTATATTTGAATGTAATTTTTTGCTTGCTGGTTAAGCTTTATTTTTGTTTAACTATGTACACTAAAATCTGTTATATAGAATCCAGATGTTGCAAAAAGTCAAGAAAAGCTTGCAGTTGTCAACAAAATCGAAGTAAGGACAAATCTTTAATTTCAATAGTGTGACAATTTGTTTAATCAATTACCCACAGTAAAAGAAACACTTGTAGATCTTGGGGTGTTTTTTTTAAGGTGATTTGCCCCAAGTGGCTTATCATTATCGTTAGATGTAAATTCTCTACTTAGTGGAGTATGCGTTGTGATTGGCCATATATGATACTATTACAATAACCCAAATGAATCACGGACAGTAAGGATACAATGCCATGTATTAATACGATAATAATACATTAATACACAAATAATTACTATTGCCACAATCATTATTATTAGATATGATCGGTAGGAGTGCGGAGAGAAATTGACTTACTTATTATGAAGAGGGGCCACATCATCTCTGTCGGTTAAATTAAATATAAATTATAAGTGAGGTTATCGTCTTGGTGCGGGCCTCAATAGACCAAATAGTTAACAGCAATTCTCAACCATAATTATTCCTCAAGAGTAGATAAATGGAATTTTTAAGTAAATATTTTATCTAGTTTTTTTTATGCTTAAGAATTTATATTTCAATGTATTATGCATCTTATAACAGCTACCTTTAACCTTTTCACTCTTGAAAAAAAATCCTATGCATGAGTATTTTTTACATAAATATATTTTTTTTGGAAAAATTGACATTTAACATTTGCCAAGGGGCACATCAATTCAGTGGAATATGAGGGATAAAAATACACATTTTTTGTGTGTTCTGAATAAACAAACAAGGTTTGTATTTTTTGGCAATTAATAGTCTATTCTAACGCTTATTTTAATTGGAAATGTCTTATACATTTAACGTTAATAAAACAAAATCTCCGAAATTTGCAACTTCTAATTCATTTTTTTAAATAATGAATTAAACAATCAGCTATTTTCAGTATCAGTATTTTTAGAAAGCTTGAATATTAATAGAAAAGTTAGTATTAAGAAAAATTGTAAAATGAAGTTTTGATGTGAATTCTACATAAGGTCCACGTGTACCTATAGAGCGAAGAGGTTAAAAATAAATTTGTAATCATGAAGAAAATTTTCTCTTAATTTTGTACACTGCATAATATTGTCATTCATTGATGGGATATTTTAACTTTTAAGGCCACTTTCAAAGATAAGGATACAGAAATGTTTGCAATGAGAAAAAAACAGGATGAAATGCTTAAACTAATTGAAGAGAAGAAAAACCAGTTAAAAGCTCTCGAACAAAAGAAACTGGAAATGGCTGCCAAACAGAAAAACCCAACAGTATTATCAACACCAGCTCCGGTTCCAGCAGTACCTCAAGTAAATGCACATGTATATATTCATTGGTTTCCGACCTAGAATCTTAGTGACTAGTTTGACAAACAAAGAAATTATGTACTAAATATTTGACATATTGATTAGCAATACCTGTTCTTGTTGCAGTAATATCGATAGGGTGACTAGATATTTTCAACATCAATGCAGTACTAATTTAAAAAAAAAAGATAATTCCACAGCATCACGTTCATTTTATAGTATTATTGAAGTTTCAGACTTGTAATAATGGTGAAAGCCATTTAGATAATTTAAAACAAGTAATAATTTAAAATAATTATATAAAAACCTATTATTTTATAGCATAATAAAGCTATGGTCTACTATTTATGACAGATTACTGATTGATTGAAAGTATATAATGTTATAGATCTATTGCATTATTCTGGTTCGACTAAAAGTTGTGTGAACCAAGAAAATGTCCTGCTTATAGTTCTGATAGAGAAATTTTTAATCAGCTCTCAAAATGCATGACATTTTGCAGTACAAATCCAAAAAACGGGACATATTACAATACTGTGTGAAACAGGCAGGACAAAAACCTAAAAAGTAGTATTGCACTGCGTAATGCAGTATGCCTGGTCATCCTAAATGCCTGAAATAAATTTGAAATTATTTTTTAAATCTCATGTAGAGCATAGCTTTGCTTGATAGCTTATAAAAAGCGTTCCAATTAACATAGAAACGATTTTTAAAAACCCAAACGTGTGGCTTATCAGTACCTAAGCATACCAACAAGTTCGGAAGCAATGGGCTAAAAATTGGGGATGCTAGTTATTAAAAAACAATTGATTCAATTTGGAATTCATGTCCCTTTAAGGAGGAATGACCGCAGGTCTCCAAACCAAACGTGTTTAAAAAATATTCAATATAGCCAGAAAAATGTGGCTTCGAAAATAATTTTTTTTCTCCATTGGATTAACATAGAGGCACTTTAATTTGGAGACCTGCAGTCAATTTCCCCCTTAAGAACACAATATAGAATCTTATAACCCATGCCTTTTTTTTTTAAAGAAAAAATTTGTGAGCCACCGTGACCCTCGCCTTAAGAAATCCATGGCACTTGCTCACTCGGGAGGACAAGAGAAGCCCAGTGCCACTCCGCTTCAGTCTGTTGTTGTGGTGCCAAATACAAAGTTACCTACCGACGCCATTAACGGAAGTATATCTTCTGCAACCCCCAAAACTAAAGATATGAATCTCAATGCACCAGTGGCACCATTTCATCAACAATCCAACAAGTCATTCAAAGGAAGCCCGAAAGGCAAAAACACTTCTAATAGGCTGGGATTTGAATACAAAATTCCTTTAAACAAGAACTTAAAGAATGGTAAAAAGCATTCTACTAGTCCTGAGAATAAACTCGGTGCTAATGCTAAAAGGCATTGTAATAAGCAGAACCTTGGGAAACCAAAGCGGACTCACTCTCAAGAAAGTGATTCTCAGCATGCCAAGAGTCAGCCTACCAAGAAACATAAAAACGAACCTTTGAAATCAATAAACAAAGGTAATTCAGAAACACACCATTCTGAAGAAAGGTAATAAAATTTTATATTACTAAACTATGTTATCTTAATGTGCTTATGCCCGTCGCCAGTAGCCCTCGTGTAGCTCTGGTGCGAGGATAATTCAAACTAAACTAAACTGATTTGCTTATGTAATGTGACTAGACTTCACGATTTCACAGACCAAATGTCTTGACAAAACGTCCTGCTTTTATGTTATTAGTCATACAAAGTACCGAAAAACGGAAAATAAATATGTGTATTGTACTATATATTTGTGAATACTCTGTTAAAATGTTGCTTAAAATTATCATGTTATTAGTTATATTTATTTGTATATTTTATTACTTGGGATAGCTATTACAGGGTGGTAACAAAACCTGGAAATCAGGGAACTTTTTAATTCTGGAAATATCAGGGAATTCTCAGGGAATTTTTCAAATTTTACAAAATATCAGGGAATTTTTCCATTTTGGATTACTTAAACAGCGGGTTTAGGTTGTTCTTGTGATCACTACAAACGGACAACTTGATCAAAAGAAAATATTCCTTTCGTCTCCGTTGGATGTCATGATTAGTAATTTTTTGGTCGGTACAAAAAAATTACTAGGCATGACATCCAAGAAAGACAAACAGTAACAAATAAGCCGGGTGGCATTTGTTTATGAAATTTGGATAATCATCACCGTTTTGGTGGATAATTGTAGTTCTACTATCGCTATTAATGACTGTGTGGAAACATGGGGCTTAAAAATATTATTATGTAAGAAAGAGAAAAATTGACGTTGAGAAAATTTTGATACAATTCGAGTTTGCAATAAATAGTACGGACTTTTTCACCCTATACTCATATTCATTTTCAAGCATTTGGGCTTGAAAATGAGCTTTTTCATTCAAAACTTTTCAAGGAGTGTACAAACCATATTATAACGCGATTCTCTGATCATGTGGTTCCTCTTAACTTTTCCCGATATTCGGAAATCTGGAAAAGTTAGGTAGGCTAACCCATAATCCGGAAAGTCCCGTGATGTCTGGTTTAAATTTTCTGTACTGCATTGAACTGTGTGTTTTGTATATTTTCTAGGTAATTGTAAAATCAGGGAAATCACGGGAATATCAGGGAACTTTTTTTCAAGGATTTTGTTACCACCCTGTATTACTTATTCCTCAGTTATTAGTTGATTTTATTTACTACATTAATTATGCCATTGTCTGAAATTTGAAGGATATGATATGAAAAATTGTTTAGGCAGGGGGGAGGGGTAACAATGGAATAAGAGGTTTTTTTTTTTATGAGAGGTTATTACGAAAAAGCTTGGGCCAAAGTTACCCCACTGTGGATAGTGATTTGTGCATACCAAGTTTTTATATTCTGAATGTTTATATATGTTCTGAATGGTTCTATATGCTCAAAATTCTTTATAGCATGTTAATAGGTTTTGTTATGTATCTAAAAAACACTTTTAAATTCCAAATCAGCAAATTATATACTTGATCAAAAATAGATAGGTGTAATAAACGACCCAGCCTTCCTTTCAGTCCTCAGTTCATGTTAACAACTCTAAAGAATGTTTGCTTTTTCTTATCTCCATAACTTTTTATTGATAATTCTTTTTTATTGAATTGTATTTCTTTTTATTGATAGTCCTTGTCAATAATGACAGTCAACTGCATAATAAAGTCCCCTTTGCTAAAATCACTGAAATTAGTAAATATTTTCGCTAGTCCAACTAAGTTAACTTGTTTTGATTTGGCTTTTGCTGAAATATTTAAAGTGAAAAAGGCTAACATTAAACTAAAACTTGCTCCTAATTCTGCAGTAAAAGAGGGCCATTTACTGTAAATGTTACTATTACAGTGCTGAAATAACTTTTTTGGCTTGAAACCAAAATTTTGTTATATAGAAGGCATTTTAACTGTTTCTATATAATTTAAGAATGCTGAATCCAAAAATGGCTGGTATATTTCTCAAAACTTTAAGGGTTATTTTTGCTATGATGTCTATGGCTGCTATCATGCGAATAGTGTGGGTTTATTTCTCGATTATCACGGGTACTTTTTTACTAATTATGTGGATGTTAGGCATTTAATGAAAGTTCTCAATGCTATTAATCTTTAAAACTGGATTTTAAATTAATTGAATATGCTTAAAAACAGATTTTGAATCATTTTTAGCTTAAAAAAAGTTGTTTTAAATGGGTGGGGTTTCCTACTAACAAATTTTCTAACTATCCATTTGAGATGCATATCGATTAACATTCAAAAAGTTCGTTTAATGCCTAACATGCCCATAAATATTCAAAATTACCTGTGTTTATCGAGAAATAAACACACTCTATTCCCATGTTAGCCGTCGTATTAATCACATCATAGCAAAATAGTTTTTAGAAATATCTGCTATTTTGGATTTAGCACTCTTTAATTATGTATAAAAATAAAAATATCTTGTATATAACAAAATTTCAGGTCCATGCAAAAACAGGCATTTTTTTTTCTCGAACTACAAGGCAAATACTCAATTGTAAACTTCTGTGAAATTTACAGACAAAAGGGATCAGTGGATATGTTTTTTTTACATGTGATATAACTACCAGTATACAATTTTTCTAAACTAGGACAAAACTAAAATCTAATGTGGTTTTTTTTACGCTCTGCCCTACTTCATAGGTCTTTTATGCTATCAAAATTTATAAAATGTTACTTAAGTTACATCATATATATTTATCATCTTCGTAGGGCTTTTGAGAGTAATAGAATAAACCCCAATCTGTTGGGAGTGGAAGACAAAGACTACAGGCATCAATTGAGATCAGACGAAGGGTTGCAGTCCAAAGAAACACAAAATGCACATACAACAAATGTTAGAGGTAACTATCGAAATTGCTACCTGATTATATTTTTTGTAATGCATATTGATATAGTAAGGGCATATGAAAAAATTGGTTTCATTATTTATAAAGTGAAAAGCATTTATTAAATAGCATTTTTGTTCTTCAAAGTTTTTGGAGTTTAGCCTTTTGTGAAATTCCTGCAAACTGTATAATAATATATATTGCCATAAGTATTTCCTTTATCATAACCTGTTATATTCTAATAATTATGAATTTCGAATTAGAAATATGATAAATTTTTATTTAAAGTTTTGAATTGCTAAAATATAACAATATTATGATACAGATATTAGTATCTGTTTTATTGACATCAGTAGCACAAAGTTGCATATATATATACTCATTTTAACCCCAAGTAACATTTTAGCACTAAAAAGGAAAAAGGCCTAAATTGTTGATAATTAAGCAATAAATTGCCGACCACTGGCTTAAATTGTATTACAATAGATGAAATGTTTAACTTTGTTGTGTCCACATTTCATTTATTACCCAAATAAAAAATGTTTTCTTAAATTTCTTTTAGCTTCACAGGAGGATTTTAATTCAAAAAAGTTAAATTCTGCTGGCATGCCAATCAGGTACTGTTCAATACGTATAATAATTTTTGTAAATAAAAATGCATATTAATAACTATTTATATTAAAATAGTAACTCAGTTGTTTATTATTAGTAGTTTTGTAAGTTTGTTCTTTTATTTTTATAAAATTTAGTTTGCCAGAAAGAAATCCAGAGAAATCTATATTACCTGAAAGTATTGAACTTAAAGAAGTTGTACCAAAATGTTTTGTTGAAACTTATAGGCCTGACATAGATCAAAATATAAAACAGGTAGGCAGGCATTTTATATATTTTATTGCTTATTAGAGCCTTGTTATTGTTGCACATAATTTTATAGACATTTTCGGTATTTAAAAATATTTTTTGTATGGTAACACTTTATCATTTACAGTCCCTAGACAAATTATTAGACGCACTGCAAGATTTCATGTAAAATATTAATTACGGGTGATATTGTATCTACATATTTGTATCAATACAAATATGTAGTCTACAACAATTCTTTTAAATAAAAATCAATAATATTGTAATTTAAATATACCATTATTGCATAAAAACTCTTAAGAAACATAAAATTACTAAAAAAAATACAGCGTCTAATAATTTGTCCAGGGACTGTATGTATGGTAACACTTTATCATTTATGTATGGTAACACTTTATGTAAATAAATAAGCGTAATTTCTTACTGATTATATTCTAAAAAAAGGGAGGGGGGGAGAGTGAATTTCTACATGTGCGATTTTCAATTACCATAAAAAATATGCAACATAAAAGTTTGGTTTTTTTCGGTGTTCTACAATACCAAATGCCAATTTTGAAATGCAACTCGTTTCAAAAGCAAATAAAAAAATATTGTTAATTGTAATTGCAGTGTTTTGTTTGTGCTTGGTTTTCTTTGAAACATGGTAAGATGGTTAATTTGCAAATTTTCTCATAATTTGAAATTTTTAAAAATAATTGTAATTAGTTACAAAACATTAAGTGACTGTAACAGAATTCCTTTCTAAAAGTGACTTTCCAATGCCTGCTAGAAATTAATATTTTTGGTATGGGAAAACCTGGAAAAGTCAGTGAAGTTTGAAATTATTTTTTAATAGATGTCCTGATAAGCAAAAATCTGTATTTCAACAGAAATGTAATTGGTGTGAATAAGCAACATATTTACCAATTTATTGAATTTTATTCGTGTTTCAAGATAGGGGAAAGATATTTGTAGCAAAGTAAAGTGCATACTGAAGAATCCCATCCTCGTATAAACTTTTAATTTAAATTTGTATTTATTATGTATTAAGCATAGAGGCTTTGATTTATAAATATATAGTTCCTCAAATATTTTAATTTTTTACTTTAGGAGCACACAGTAATTGAAATGAAATGCCATGCCATTAAAAATGAAATCCCGGACAGAAGCTACACATCAGTGCCTGTTGTACCTAGTAAGTAACAACGATACTTATTCATTAATTATTTCTTTTAAGGATTTAAAGATTCATAATTCTAATGAACTGATAGTCATATTTAAAAAAAAAAAGATGCACTAGTTTTAAACTTCTTGAAGAGTAAGACTAAATGAAAGTGTGCCTATTTTTTTATCTCTGAAAATTATTAAAAAAAAATATGTGAAAAATTACTATGAACAATATGTGTATATGGTAATTTTTAATGTGGTTTTAGCTTTAAAAAAAAATGTCTCGGAAAAACCTCACAGTGTCATTTTCACGGGGGCAAGAAGGAAGAAGTTGGTTCAGGTGCGCAGCCAGGATTTTTTCGGGGGGGGGGGGGGGCTTAACCTGACGGCCTGGAATGCCCCTAGTAAATATACTAAATTTACAATCATGATTTACAAACTGGACTACTGGGAAAAACGCTTAATAAAGTGAGTGAAGTATAACAATTCCCAGAAACTAAAATTACTGGAATTCTGAAAATCGGCACTAAAATAGTTCTTACATTGGAATTGGAACCCCAGGCAAAATTATGAAAACCAAAAAAAATCAAATTTGTGAAAAGGAATGAAATGTTTTAAAAGAAATTATTTGAAATCTGTCGTTTTTTGACATACAATAATGACATTTTTAACAGGCGATTCTTAACAAATCTGTCTATAAGTTAGGTTAGTTAAAAATTCGATCATCTACCTAGAAATCGAACAAATTCCAAAAGCTATATTATAAAGCAAAATTTTAAACATTACCATTTCCGTCAATTGTTAAAAACTAAACACTCGCCCAAAAAAATACATTTAAATTCAAAAGCATGTTTCAAGTTTCCAATTAAATAATTTTTAAAGAATAAACAGTTTCTTATTTTTATTATTTGACGATCACTAATGATTCAAAATAAATATATATAATTGTTTGCCTGCTGACAGTGATTTAAAATGTGGGCTTCAAAATAGAACTGGATATGATACTAGTAACATCTTTGCTGGTTTATTAAAATTCACAAATAATGATTGATATAGCAAAATACGTAGCAGTACACAAACTCTTTTTATTTTATATTACAAAAATTCAAATTACAAAATTCAGTCGCCTTTTTTTAGTGCATTTCTATCTATAATTGTTTTCTACATCAACCTTCATATTCCTGTGATTGGAGATTAATGCTAAATTGGATAAACGTTCCTCTCCCATCGTAAAACGCATGTATGACTTTAGACACCTTAAAGTACTAAAAGTTCTTTCAGCTGTTGCTGTTGTAACAGGGAGCACACAAAAAAATGTCAATTTTTTTTTCAATATTTCGGAAAATTATTTTGGTTTCAGGAACACTCAAAGTTTCAATCGCTGATTTTGGCTTTTGAGATTCGTCAACTCTTTCCCACTTTCTCTTCCAAAGATAAAATTCACTCCTAATAATTAATTCATCGCTGCTCAAATTACTCGAATAAAATTTCACTGCCCCACTTATATCATCAAAAGTAGCCTTATTGCAGTAGCATGGAAGTAAATTCTGTAATTTTGATGAAGTAGCCATACTACCTTTAAACCTCCGCTCCAGTTCACTAATTATTTGGTCAATGTACGGAATAAAGATATTCGATTTTTTTTTAAAAATTAAAATACTATTAAAAAAAACCCGGCTTAGTCACCTTTGAAAGCCTGGATCTGTAAAAAAATTTTAAAAAAATTTATCAGCCAAATTGACGCCTTCAGATTTCTAGCCTTTAATGTGTGACCTGAAACTAATAAGGGCCCCTCTTGTGAAATTTATTTACGAAGGAAAAAAAAAATTCTGTTTCAATTTTCGAAAAAGTATCAAATATTTTTGAAAAAAAATAGTCAACAGTACGGAAACATTATAGTATAATTTATGAATTTTAAGAATCCAACATTTCCTAGTTCTACAATTTTTTTTAATAAAATAAGTTTTAAGGTTCCTAAATTACTGGGGGCCTAGGCCAGGTCATAAGGGTCCCGTTGTTATATCTGGCTAATAAAATTGGGCCCTTCAACTTCTTACAGGCCCCTAAGCAGTGCATAGTTTTACCCCCCCCCCCCCCCCCCATCGTGCAAACGCTTTTACAAATTCAAATCAAGGTGTTGCTAATTGCTAATGCGAGTCTGTTGGCACAACGCCAGTAGGCCCAGTAGCTGGCTTAATGGCTTCAAACTCGCGTTAGATTGCTCTCCCCCATAAATCTTTTTTGCCAACCCGAGGTTCTGTTATTCGGGAAAATTGTACAAATTTGCTTTTTGCAATAAAATACATTTTTGTCGATTTTAATTTTTTTTTCAATTTCAGTTTTTCAAATTACACAAATTTGGGAAAATTAATTTAGACGAAAGGGCACTTTGTCACAGTCCGGGAGAGGGGGGGGGGGGGGGCAAGCCCTCTGACTAACTAAAGTTATAAAGTGAATTCTACAAAGGTCCATATAGATGTACCTCTGGAGCTAGGAGGATAATGTATATGAACTTTAAATGCTAGACATATCCATTCAGGCATCCGATTCAGATTGGAATTTCTTAATCTTTCAGAAACAAGAGTACTTCCTCCTGCAACTTCTTCAATTATGTTAGATGGTAAAACTAGAATTATTTATTTTGTTAATTACCGTGCTTTGACTATTATGGACAATAATGAGCCCAGAGAAGTTACTTTTGCTGGACCACCTAGAAATGTGCATATTGAAGGGATGGTATGTGTTTTTTATTTTATATTTAAGTTGTTCAAAACCTATATTTTCATTGTATGATTTAATTCTTTTTTATGATTTATATTCAAGATAGTTTTAGACCCCTTTTGTTGTGTAATAAGTTGTTTTCTTTTAAATGTATGAAATTTTCTCGGAACAAATGTTTTGAATATTTAGTTAAGAAGTACAATGCAGAAATGAAATTTGATCAGTAATGTTATAGATTTATAAATATTGAAGTACTTTTATTTCTTGATACTTCATTGCCTTTTTAACTATCGCTTTACATTTAAACAAATTTTTTATCCTCTTATGTATCCTGCCTCATCTTGTTAAATATATTTTAATTACTTTTCTTGCAGCCTCATCCCTTACTGTTAGGATTTGATGGAAGGCAAGCCGAATTTTTAACTGAGGGAAAAATCAACAGGGTGAGATTTGGTGCTCCATCCAGAGAAATATACATAAACAATTTCCCATACGAGGCGAAATTCGGAGGACCACACTTCACTGCATTGCTGGAGGATCAAAAAGAACACAAAATAAGAATCGACGGTCCACCCCCTCAAGTCATGATCAGCGAAAAGCCAGCCTATGACCTCTATGAACAGTATATCAACAAAAGTGTTAAGAAGGAGTCTGAAGACCTGCCTTCGGCGCAAGATGTTGATATGCGTCTTAAACCTAGTCAAATGTTGCCAGAGTGCAAAAAAGACATTGATTGGCGTCATGTTGCGTCTTTGCCTGAATCTGGTCCTCAAGGTTCTTGGAAAAACTCACAAAATTCTTTTGAAACCTATAGAGATCTTCCTGGTACCAGAAACTATGCCCCTGTGGTATGTTTTCTCTTTATTTTGTAATACAGTCGAACCCCGTGCACGCGAACTCGAAAGGAGCAACGAAATATTTCGTGTTAACCGCCAGGATTTTCTTTTTTACATTGAACCAATGATAGTTTATAAAAAGTAAAATCTAAAAACTATTCTAATTTTATAATGTAATACACTAATAATACACCTAACAATTAGTAATTCAATTAATAAAGTTCATTTGGAGTAGTACATATACTATACAAAAATTAGGTAATATTTTAAGGAACAGCAATTAAGAATAGCAATTGGATTAAAACTGATAAATCATAGGAGATCTCGTGACTTTCTCAGAAGTAGAAGAAGATTTATTTTTATAATGTTCGTTTGCCGCCTTTTTTTTACGTTTTTGTTCTATTTGTTCCTCGAAACTTTGAATTACTAAGAAAAAAGTCAAATTCTAAATTTTTGGTTTGGGTTAAGCGGGATTTCGCCTAAACGATTTTGCGTTAAGGTGTTTTTTAGCATTACCTCGAAGCTTTATAGGCAAAGGAAATGCTTTCAGTTCATCTTAAGCAAAATTTCATGTTAACGAGGCTCGACTGTATCTTGATTTTCATTTAAATGACTTTATTTTTCATGTATGTTATTTGTTTTTGCAGGGAACTAGTGTGACATTACCTATGGAATATATGAATAGTTCAATTCCCATGACTGTTAAAAGGTAATATTTATATATATTTCCTTGTTAGACTGTATCAATTCCAGAAACTTTGTGTCTTTGCTAAATCTAAATTAAAATTGGTTTTTTTAATTATTTGTAAAATATTATCAAGCAGTGCGAATAAAAAAAAAACATCATTTTAGCGATTTTAGTCAAATAAATTAGACAAACATGCGGCTTGCCACTACCATGCAGCCCAGATTTAGAAAGATTTTCTGCTAATCATAGCTAATATCAATTTTGCGAATGCCCCTCCCATTGAATAAGTTAATCTTTCTTTAGTTATGAATGTAATAAAAAACAATTGATTTTCAAATGTATTTTTTTATCTTGTCCTAATGTTCATGCTTTTTGAGAATTCCATATTAACGCCTTTATTACCATGACATAAGCAGCGTAGGTCCTCGCAATTCGATCATTAAAGACCAGGTCGTACACTGTGTATGTCGTCCTCTCTACAGTAGACATCAACAACAGCTTTGCTAGCCTGGTCTATAGGCTTTTACTCGAGAGTTGTTGAGTTGAATTGTCTTTGCACTAGAGCAACAGGAGGGGGGGTGTTGGTGGCTCACTCGAGAAATTGAACCTGGAAGCGAAGGGGCTAAACAATTTAAATTTGCTTCTTAAATATCATATGAATGAACTGTATTTTAAAATCTTCTTTCAGTGAACACTTTTACCCTGACCGAAATAGCTCTATGAACCAGCCCCCCTGGCCTCACCCCGGTTACAGAGAAGGTGAAATGAATCCGTTGAATCAAACCATGCACATGCAGCAGAAGCCTCAACACATTCCTCCCAACATGCCGTGGGCCATGAAAACAGCCACTACACTGGCCCCGCCCCCAAGCATACCTCTGTCGTTGAATTTGCCCACTCAGAGTTCAAACTTTAACATGGGTGGACCCCAAATGGCCGGCATGGAACCACGCCCTGCTTTCTGGGATCCCCTCCCACCGCCACCCATGTTCCCAGGTCAAGGGATCGAATCACAGACCAGAGTCCCTATTTTGCCAAGTAAGTCTGTTTTCAATGTGTGGTGACATGAGCAATGATTATAGTATGTACGATTACAATGCAAGCTTTGCTTCCCCCACCACCTTGTGTGCTTTCCCAGGAAATGACGTGAGAGTCTTATGTTATAAAACTGCTTGTTTGATGCTCTGCTGTGAGGTTAATCGCAACTGCTCTCCAAACCCAAGTAGGGTGACAGGAAAATGAAAAGATCGCCCATCGTGCCGTTTCCTAGAAAACCATGCAAGGAGAGATGGGGAACAGGCTTGCGTTGTAATCGTACAGACTGTAGGGTTGATACTACATTTCACAGGGCAGTTTAGTTTGTTATTCAACTATCTAGCTATAAAATTTGTGTAATGCTCCGGTTAATTTTTTCAAATAGTTTTTTCAATTAAAAACAACGTAAATAAAATATTTGTAAGTTTAATGATGATTTTATAGTCTAAAATTTAATCACGGAAACAAATCTGTCAGGTTAGCAATGACTCTTCTTGGTATGTGGGTTCAAATTCTGTTTACCTTGGTTTGGTAGTAATGTTCATAGATGGTTTGATATTGATTCAAAGCAGCAGTTTCTAGTATAGTTAGCATGTGTGTAGTAATAAAAAGACTAACACTTTATAAAACCAAACTAGCGGAAGTATAAAAAATCCTTTTGCATTGCAATATCATAGCTAATTAAATTCAAATTTTTTTTGTGTTCAAGGAAAATGTTTAAAATATTGTTTTCTTTAAATTTTTGACTTAAGGAAAAAATGTATATTTTTCTTAAGTTTCATTTGTAGTCTGTAACAATTGGAAGGATTACTTTTTAGAGTGGGTGACTGTTTAGGATCGTGAAAATGCACATTTAACAAATATATTAAGATACAGTTGTTAAATTTGCATTTTTATGTTATTTTAAAGCTTTGTATTATGGTCTTTAATTTACAGTCCTGAACAGTCAAGTCAATGAAACAAATGACAAAAGCATTGCAACAAATTTTGGCCAAATACCTAATAATCAGCCAAATTATTAATTATACATTTTAAAAGTGCCTGCTACTTTGCAGATCCGATTCCTGAACCAGTTATAGAACAGCCATCTATTCCATCATTACCCATCAACGTTAACGCCATCTACGAGAAGCTCATAGCAGCTGGTATCCTTCCGAAGAAAACCGAGGAGCCTAAAAGTTTAGAAACGGAAGCTCCAAGCAAAGATAGCAAGACTACTGAAGAAGTGAAAGAGGAGGAAGAAATTAAAGTTCCCCACATACGCTTAACACCTAAATGCTTAAGGGAGTGAGTATCTTTTACAGAGAAATAACTCATTTTTATAGTGGATAAAACTTGTTGGTAGGCAATGTTGACAATTGTTAAGATTTAAGAAACATGTTGTTGCTGAACTGTCTTGATTTTTTTTTCTCCTGCATTTCAATGGCTACCACATAATTTAATCATAATTGTGTTACTGGGTGAATATTAGGAAAATAGTAAATTTGCATCATGAATGATTTTTTAAAAAATAGCCTATCAAACTATTTCTTACTTGGTAATGATTTGTTGCTTTAAATCCCAAATAAAAGCATCACATTTTGTGTTTATTGCTTGCTGGGAAAGGTTTTGAAGTTTTCAAAAGTCTGATCGGTAACGCTTCGCAACTGGCAATGCTTGTTTTACAAAGATATCTTATATTTATTTTATATTGCAATAACAAATCTACTTTAGAATGAAAACTGCTTTACTTAATGTCTTTTATCAATATTATGCATCATTTTTAATAAAATTTTAATGGAAATTCGCTATAAGACACAAAATATGCACGTCACTAGTTTACTTATCAAATCGGAAACATCAACCAGGCTGAAAACGTTTTTAGGATGCTTAAGAATTAGAAAAAAGTTTTATATATTTTAATTAAATGAGTATTGACTGTGTAAACTGAAGTTTTGGGGTTTTTTTTGTATGAAATTAAACTTTGAATAGTTGTTTTGCCATGAACTTTAACAAAGAATTTGCTTAGACATTTTAGAATTATGGCTACTAATTTTTTTCTACAGAACAATATTGCTTTTCAATATACTTTTCCTGCAAAGTTAGAGTATTGGTTAATTTTATAAAAATATATACCCCTTTTTCATGTCATTTTTTAAATTAATCTCAAGTAAAAAAATAGTTACTGTTATCTTTAGAAATATGCATTATAGTCTTGATATTAACTGTTATTTATTTTTTAGGTATAACCCTGCCGGTATTTCTCTACTCTATAGAGGTTCACAATGCGCTACTTGCGGTATGAGATTTAAGGAAATTCAAAGTGAACAATACAGTCGGCACTTAGATTGGCATTTTAGAATGAATAGGCGGGAAAAAGATGGTGCCAAAAAAGCTTATTCTAGAAGGATGTATTATGAAATTACTGTACGTTATTTTTATTTGCTCAACTTGATGTTTTATGTTCTTTATTTTTTTTAAAAAACATTTTTTTAAATACTATTATTTTTTATAGGATTGGATTCAATTTAAAGAAATTGAAGAAGCTGAAGAAAGAAGTAAGAATAGCTAGGTTTTTTTTATCGATAATAATTTGTCTTTCCCTATATATATTTTTTAAAAAATAGTAATATCATTTGGGTAGGTTTGGGGGTTCCAAGGGGAAGTTTTGACAGGTGCCATTATTTGAAAAAAATAATGATAATATTTCCTACTCAAAATATTTATGAAAGAAATTTTAAACTGTTACTGCCTAATAAAGCTTATTAAGGGGGGAAAATGAATTTCTTTTGTTTAAAAGTACTTACTGGTTTGTTCTTTTAGTGCCCAGTTATTTTGAACTGCAAACCGATGATGCTTCTAAAAATGAAGAACAAGAAAAAGTCCAAAGTGTGCCAGCTAGTGCCTGCGAATCAGAGGTAAGATATATTTTTCAAAGCCTTTGCCTTGATGGAACAATAATGAAACAAAATTGGTAAAATGATCAGACAATTTAAAACTGTTTTGCGATTCGAAAATAATTTATCTTAAATAATAAATTACTTAAATGAAACAAGTTCCTATATATTTTATTATCCTTGTAGCTGAATATTTTCTTTAAGCAAATAAACCATTCACCAGTATCAAGTTTTAGTTGCCATAATTGAAATTAGCAGTCAGAATCAAAATATCGAACAGCTGATTTATTACTTGTATTGAAAACTGATGTACCAAGACGGTCAAGCGGATCTCAAAGGTTTTTGGAAAACTAAGCTCATTTATCAAGATATTTTGGATTAAAACAAAAGTTAAAATGATCTATTAATCACAAAAAACTGACATAATTTGTTTATTCATAGCATACTAAAAATGTGTTTTTTACCCTCAAATTCCATTAAATTGATGTGACCCTCAGCAAAATTTAAATGCTAATTTTTACAAAATTACATGCAAAACGTACTTCTAAATGCATAATTGTTTTAAAAATATGTTTACATAAAGATTATATTCATCAGATTTTTTTTAGTAGTGAAGAGGCTCCACCTTTTGGCAGTGGATCTATATCTCTATACACAGTTTATCTATGCTGTCATAGGCAGGTTGATCGCAGTTATACATAACGATGACTATGACCCTTTTTCCAAGAATTAAATTATTACAACTGATTAAAAAAAGTTCAGTTAAAAATATTTGTTTCAGAATAGAAATGGCCCTAATCATATTTCTGTAGGTACTTTTGTCGACCAGCCCACAGCCAGTATGTCGTATATTGAAGATTTTAACCTTTAGTAAATCATTCTTTCAGAAATGCTCTGTGTGCAGCGACAAATTCCAGCTTTTCTGGGTAGAAGATGAGGAAGAATGGCACTTGAAAAATGCTGTAATTCATGATGGAGAGGTACTGTGTTAATTTGTATAGCGTAAGGAATAAACATGGTATTAAGAAATAAAGAACAAGCTTGTTTTGTACCAGTCCTAAAAAAAAAGCCCTCTGTTCTTTTTTTAAAAAAAGATTTTGGATTCCTACAGGCTTAACTCCTTAAATTGTGAAATTGTTTTTCTACCAATTACCTCTTTAATTTTTTCATGCTTATTTCTGGGAAAGAAAAAATATGTATTGTTTATGAAGTCCCCCCTCAAACACGAAATATTACTATATTTTGTTTGCCAATTAATTAAAACTTTTTTTATTAATGTGTTTAATGTTTCTTTAATGTATAAGAATTTTAAGGCAAAGCTATCATATGGTCATAGTACAAAATTAAAGTTGATTTTTAAAAATCTGATGAAAAAGTAATTTATTCATAAATTTGGAAAAAATTACCAAACAAATTATCTTTTAAAATTATGTGCAAAATTGACTTAATTTTTTTTAAATATTCCTATGTTTCTAAAAAGGATTTTTTTAAAATTTGTCATTATTACAGCTGTATTTAAAAAGGCAAAAGAGAAATAATTATAAAGTGAATGAAAGTTCTTATTATTCAGTTTATGGTATTATAAAGTATATTCACATTAATACCTTTTTTGCAAAACTTAAATATAATATAATATTATGTTGATGTTAAATAAAATAAGAAGTTAATTAAATGTTGTGTGTTAAAGAATCATCAATCGGATTATTATATTTAAGATGAATGTACTTTTAGATAGTTGCTGTAATTTCTATTCGTATAATACCACATATTTTAATATTGCTTTTCTATTCCCACAGGCCTATCATCCAATGTGCTATGAGGATCATAAAAAGGTATGAATTTGTTTTTTTATAGGTTTGTCGGTCTATGCAAAATCTCACTAAGCTTATAATAACTTATTTTTTTTAAAAAAACGAATAATTCAGCATATACGCCTTACTTCCAAATGTTATAGATTAATGTAATGCTTATGACATAGAAGGCTCTTAATTTCTATATTTGGTATCTTTTTATTTTTTCCCTTAAATTTTAGTAAATTAACTTTCAATTATAAAAGTGTTACTTGTTTCTCAATGTGAGTCTATACTTCCCGCCACCCTTTTTTGTCACACTTTGGAGAAGTAAAGAGGCACATTTTCTACGCGTAGACAAAACAACACAAACCATTTTCAATCCGTCGTTTAGTTTGGCGCCGTTTTCGCTGTACTTAGCTGGTTCAGGGGCTCAGGAGTGCCGTCGTAAATTATTTATTAAGCAGTTTGTGGGGGGGGGGGTGCCACAGTATTGAATAGCTAAAAATTGGTGGGTTTTTTGTAGAGAGAGGGGGGTAGCCCAATTTAATCAAAAATTGAGTACATTTTACTTATTTTTTTAAAATTTATTTCGTTAACAGGAAGGTCAAAACGTGAATAAAAAAAGTGGAAATAAAGATGATTATGTATCGAAATATATTCAATTTGTATTTTTGGTAATAAATAGTGGTTCAGGGCTCAGAAGTGTAGTCGTAAATTAATCAGTAAACAGTAGGGGACACAGTAACAAATGACTAAAAATTAGTGCATTTTTGGTAAAGATGGGTAAGGCAAATTTTTAAAAAAATGAGTACAATTTATTGCTTTTTTAAAAATTATTTCGTTGACCGGAAGGTCAAAAAATGAGATTAAAACAATTTTGGTAGTAAAAAAATTGCAGAGATAAAATGTTAGGTTATTGATTTTATAAAACCAAATGTACACATTTCAATATTTTAATTAATGTATATGACTGTGAAAAAAACTGATGCAAAATTTTTTGTAAGCATGCATAAGTTAAATTAATTTTACATTTTAATTATTTCGCCATAATGAACACCATAAAAAAACATTTCCACATTCATCCTCAACATTTTTACAATTTACTTTTTTTTAAAAAATGGTATCACCGATGAAATATATTTTGCCATTGGAGCCAAAAAATAAAACTATAAAAAAAATTATTGAGAGAAAAACTACATTATGACTATAGTATATTTTTGAGCTATCAAAATAGTGGTTTAATCCACCTATACGGCGAATTTCCAAAGTAAATAAGTAATTTTGTTCTGTTGTACATAATTTCATTTCAATTAAGCAGTTGATACAATTAACCACTGATCCTAAGAAAGCGGCGGCTACTGTATATGCAAAAATGGTTCATAAAATATCTTCATTATTCAGGCTGAATACCTCAAAACATTATTTCATTGCTGCTTGTAGTCCTTTAGGAACCGAAATCCTTTTTTGTAAAAAAAAAAAAAAAAACCTGTGCAGAGACTGCGCCCCCCAACCCCAGAGATCACCATCCTATATGGGTCATTCTCAAAAAATGTTACAATTCCAACTTCCAATGTTAAAAAAATAAAGTTGGGTTTTATTTAAAATATTTGTTACTATTACATTACGAATTCACCTCTCTAATGAAACTCCACAAAATCTGTAATTTTTAAAAAATAATTTATGCCTTAATTCAAATTTTTCACTTACCGCAAAGCTGTTATACCGAGAGTAAGGAAACGGACGTGATAAGACAGGGTGTCTACAGGTCCCGAAAGTCACGGAAGTCCCGAAAAAGTAGCGAAATCAGAAATCGGTCACGAAAGTACTGAAAAAGTAACGAAATTGATACTAGGGTCACGAATTTTAAAAAAAAAATCAAACGGGATCCGCACGCGGCATGTAAATCCTGGAAAAGCATGGAATTTCATATTTTTATTTCAAGGCCTTAAATAGCCTGGAAATTCCTTGAATTTCCCTGTAGCTCTAGTGCGACGATATTTCAAAACCTAACCTAACCTTGAATTTCCCGTTTTTATCACGATTCAAAATTGAATCGAAGTCGTAGCGGTGGACGAAACATCTCCGTTTTTCTGCGCATGTTCGAACCAACCCCGTGTCAATCACTCGGGATTCCCCCGTGTGGACGCGATCAGAACGTTGTGGAATTCTTACAGCTTTGTTCAGGTTTAGGTTGTTCTTGTGATCACTACTCTAACGGATCAAAAGAAAATGTTCTGGTTGGTTCGTTTGGCCTGAACCGGAACTACAAAAGTAAACATGTCTCTCTTCCTATCAGGCAGGGGCAAAAAAATGTCAATCATTAGGAGACAATGCAACCTCATTGGTGGTTTCCGTGAAAATTACTAGGCAGCAAAATAAATAAATCAGGTAGCATTATTAGATTGCATACTTTTCGTCAGGTGAAGACGATCCTCTTCTAATGGGGGATTACACTTGTCTTATCGGCATCCAATATTTCAAGATATCTTAGTGTAATCTTAATTCATCTTCAAATTGTAATTAAATTGTTTATTTTAATTATTAAAATTTATTATTTAAACTTGTTTTTTTATTGAAATTTAAGTTTAGTTTTCTTTGATATGGACCGGGGGGGGGGGAGAATGATTTGGAAACGAGTTATGCAGAACAGTAGAACTCCAATTATCAGAGCAATTGGACCTAACCAGCAACATTCGTATAATCGGTAATTCGGATAATTGGAGTTTATTGGAGAAAAGGTATATTTTAATGAAATCAACCAAATCCAAATTGTAAGATGTCATTTGGCAGTTTGAGTTATAGCTTTTGGTAGTAGTTTTTTGTTAGAATCTTGGTTTTACAAAAGTTTATCTGCGACATATAGAGACAAACAGTAACAAATCTCGATGTAGCAAATAGACCTAACGAAAAAGTTATTTTTCACTTGGTCTATTTGTTATTGTTTGTCTCTGTTGGATGTCCTGCCTAGTAATTTTTTTGGACGGTACAAAAAAAAATTACTAGGCATGACACTGGTATAACTTTTTTGAAAAATTAGATTCAAATTGAAGATGCTGGTTTTGAATGTGTAAGAAAGGAATTATGCCATATAAATAAATGGATGTATCTTTTTAATTGATAACTTTGTAGAGGAAAAGTTTATTTTGGAAAAAAGATACAAAATATTATAAAAAAGTAAGATTATTTATATTCTTTTAAACATAAACAGTGTTAGAAGAAGGTCACTTAGTGGTTGGACCTGAACATTAACTTAGTTTTCATCAAAAGTTTTAAAATTTCCCGTTCGTGAATTAACGATTTCATAAATTTGGTATTCTTTCGTGGTCATGGATTTTTTCTATGGAATCCCAAAAAGTCATGGAAAAGTAATGGAATTTAGTTTTGGGAATCCTGTAGACACCCTGTAAGATATACGTACAGACACCACACTCGAATTGCTTTCAACTACAAATTTTCTACAGTATAAATATTTTGATAGCAGAGCTCCTGATTTCTTAGTTTGAACTACATTTCTCATTTTTAATTAAACTATTTTACATCCGTAATATTAACGTAAATTTCATATTTGTTTTTTTTTGTGGCAGTGACAACGGGAAAAGGCAAACGATTTTTTCATCTTTTTTATAGCAAAATGAATTGTTCCATTGAATCGTGTGTTAATAATTTATTTTTTATATAATTAATAATATAAATTTAATTATTATTTTTTATTTTTAACGTTTCCAAAAAATAATTTTATAGCTTAATACTTTTTAAAAATTATTTCTTTTTTTGATAGTAATAAATAGGTTCGCCTACTTTTTTAAAAGTTCTAAATGGGCAGACGATTTTTTCCTCATTTTACGATAAATGGATTTGTTTGAATGACTAATTTGTTCTATTTGTGAGATCTTCTACTGTTTCGTCACTGTTACACTAATTCGTCTGAAAGTAAAATGTTCCCATCTATCAAAGGGAATACAAGGATCAATCCCTTGCATATTAATATTTCGCTGTGGATGGTCCCTAAAAGCATCAATAACTTAAAATCCAATAATACTATGTCTATGACGCGTAATGCAGCAACAAAAGCTGATGCAGGGAAAGAGTTAAAATGAAGATCAATTAAAACGAACAGCAAATACAATTAGCTTAAAATAAGTTTTAATTAGTTTCATACTACAAAAAAATTAAGCTACACAAATCCACTTTATACGGAAAATACAATCCATGCTTCCTAATCCGAAGTTTAAGCTACAAAATATATTTTGGATTTTCGAAGGATTTGGGGTTGCCTTTAAATTACGTCTCACTAGTGCATAGCAGAGAATACCTTTTCATCAACGTGATTATATGTCTTCTTAAAGATTATGATTAAGAGCAGTGATCGTAGACTCCGATAAGGTTAAAAAAATGCGATATGATTAAAAATTCTTCTGTTTAATCAAATATTTAATAATATATGTCTCGCAATTATTTATAGTTACAAATAAGTTGCCATGTCATCTGAAATTCCTCATATGCCAAGCAACAATCAAAACTTTTATGTCTAGTTAGTTCGTAGTTAAGAATTGGGGGCGCTGTGCTCATCAAAATGTTAGCTTCTTTTTCTATGGTAACAGAGTGGACAAAATATACTTTATCATCGCTTTTTGCTATGAAGTTTAGTTAACTTAAAATTTGTTTTTAGCTTATCGTAATCAGATACTTAAGGGCTTTAAACAGCACTATGACTTTATTCTTAAATAAGCTCCAGTTTAACAAAAACACATTAACATAGTCGTTATTGAATAATTACTCACCTTAACTTTTCAAACTTTTGTCTTTTTCCTCCATAAACTAAAATTTTATGAGAAAATTGTTTGGCATTTCAGAAATAAGTGTCTATGGTGGTACTTATTTCAGCAAAAAACTTCTTTTTTTTTGTTGCATTTTTTGTCTTGAAATTTTGGTACAGAGTCAACAAAAAAATTCTTCGATTCTGTGGGACAAAATATATTAAACAACAAAAGAAAACTTTTTTTAATTAAGTGGTGGTTAAAGGCTTATTTGATAAGCCAAGACACTTGTTAATCAATATAAGCATCAAGAATTACAAAATATTTATTTCAAGTTACAATTATCTTCTCTTGTTCTTTAATTTTTCGTCATGAAATACATGAATTTTACCGACTATGCTCCTTTAAATGAAGTCTCCAACTTTTGTTTTAGTATTTTTGTATTTTAAAAATACTATAAGCAATGAAAGCTGTGGGACATCATTTGTAAAAATTTTTGAGAATGACCCATATACCCCTGGCTGGTCACAACATTTTAATGCTTTTTAAGCAATGCTACGTAACAAAACACCAAATCATTTAGCCAAAGCTGCATCAATAAAAAATAATCAAAAAAAGAATAAAGAGACATCATAGGTTGGCGATTAACGAAATTCGAACGAAATTCATGATTTTTAAGATATATTTCAATGTTTTAAATGGAACTATTTACATCTGCAGAAGGAGGATCCTCTTCATAGAACATTTACACTTGTTCTTATTTGGTTGGCGGCTACTATAGAAGCTCATTTTAAAGATAATAATGTTTCAATTTTGATTTCTAGGCTGTGGAATTAGCCAAAAAAGAAGCCGAGAAGACAGAAGAAATTGTCCCGGAACCCATCAAAGAAGAACCTCAGGAGGCCATGCCCGCAGACCAAGAGAACCTAATCAAAGAGGAAGAAATCAAAAAGGAAAAAGAGGAAGAGTCGCTCAGTGAAGAAGCACCAACCACTGCCACCGAAGTGAAGAAAGAGCCTGAGTCCGTTGAAGACCAACCGGTGGTAGAAGATACCACCACCATCACAGAGGAAGCTAAGGAACCGACCGAAGAAACAGCTCAAGAAATGGAGGTAGACAAAAGTGAGTCGGCCGCCGAAACTGAAGAAGTTCCGAAAGAAGTTGAGCCAGCTGAGGTATCAGTTCCTGCTGAGGTTAAACCTAATCCTGAGGGCGATTCGGTGTGTTCCCCTGAAGAAGTATTCCGTCCGCCTACTCCAGACCCGCGGTTCGAGGTGCTGCCTCCTGTTTTCAAGGGAACAGAGCTGTCGGCATTATGTACCATAATGTGAACCACGCTCTTGTTTTAAAAGCTTGTAAGAAATGTGATACTGTACATAAAAGATTCTGTGATCCAAAGAATAAATATTTCTATTTTAAGTTGTGGAGTTTCTTTGACTGAATCTTTGGCACTTGGGGGTTAGTGAGTATAGGGTAAGAAAGTGAACAGGAGAAAATGTCTGTTGGTATAGGAGTTTTTGTGGTTGTGTGTTAGATAAGTTTATCTCAGTGACTTTGTTTTATTATTTTTTAATTAATATTTCTTTGTCTTAAAGGAACTGACTATTTTAATCTCGATTAGTTTTCCGAGTTGCATGGAAATGGGTAACCACATACTCAAAAGTTGAGGAAATTAGCTTAGTCTCATTTGAAAACAAAATAGAGTGGTAGTTCTTATTTGTTACAGAAGAATTTCTGGGCTAAGTCTGATTTAATAAAGTCTCTACTTTTAATTACTATTTTGTTACAATAAGAATGTCCTAAAAAAATTTGCTGGTTATGAAAATACGAAATGGGGGAGGGGGAAGAGAATGATTAAAATATATGTACTTTGAAACAAGTTTTTAAAAAATATATGTTTCCATTATATTTATTATGACTTCTTGTAGAAATCTAATCAGTTAAAACTTCTTTACCTAAATAATTTTGAAAACATTTTAATGCTAATAAATTGGGATTGAGACTTATTCCTTTTTTTAAGTTTTATGGAATTAGTACCAACAAGTTTTATGCGTTAAAATCCATGGACAAAGGAACTATGTATTATATTAACTGTTTGTTTAGACTGACTTTGAAAAATTCTAAGCATGTAATGCTTTATGTATTTAATATATTAAAATAAAGGTTTGAATTTGAAAATAAAATTTTTGTCTTGTCGCTTATTCTGTGTGTTGTGTTAAAATGGTAGTATTAGAGTTATTAACTATTCAACAGCCTGTGGTGTGGCAGTTCTTCCACAGGCTGTTAAATAGAGCCCAAAGTACACACGAAATTTAGTCAAATTTCATATTTGTCTTTTTTTGAATTATTTAAAATCGAAAGTCACCGGCTTCATAAATTACCGAAAATTTTGTTTCTAGTGAAATAGAGAAAAAGTTTTCACTGTCGGTTTTAATTAGCAATGATCTGACAAGTTTAAATACTTAAAAAAATATACATTAATTGCAAATAAAACTTTAAATATGGCCAGGATAATATATTTGTTTGTTTATCGACACATTAAAAGAGTTAAATGTAATTAGGAGTTAAGTAATTATTTTCTTAAAATTACTATCTTAATTGCATTTTGTTTGTCTCGAAACAAAATTTTTATGTTTTTACTGTATCGCAAAACACATTTTCTCCAAAACAGGAAAATTCGGGTCAGGGCATCGCCAAAGTAACTGCCGACCTATAAACGGCCCGTGCAGCCACAAAAAATGTCCGACGAATAATACCCCGCATAGGGGAGTGCACGTTAAATATGCTCCTAAGTCCCAACGCTGCGTATGATGCCGCCCTTAACGGTTGCGTTGGGTGCCTGCTCAGGTGTCGGCTCGTCACTTGACTGTGGTTCTAAATTATGACGCCCGTCGCCAATAGCCCTCGTGTAGCTCTAGCGCGACGATAATTCAAACTTACCTTTCCAAAACAGGAAAAAAATTGCATACGCTCCGCAAATTATTTGAGTGGTGCAAATTGCAAAACTCTTGTGGCTCGGATGGCCGAGTGGTTTGGACCATTACGCTAGCAGTCTGCGCGCTGTAACGGGTGCGGGTTCGATTCTCGCCTTCGCCCTGGGTGTATATTCCTTTCTCTGTGACAGTAAAAATTATTTCTTTGTCTGTCTTACTTGACGAAGGCTTCATAAGCGGGTCTCTGATTAAGCACACAAGCCGGAATATATAAGTAGTAGTAGTAGTTGCAAAGCTCTTATACAATTTTTGTAATAAATTGATGTTTTTATATGTGGTTTAAACAAGTAATCAGGGATTAAAGAATAAAGTACTGCTGTATTTATTATTTTTATTAAAGTCGTGACGAACATTAAGTTACATCATTCTTTTACTTACAGTATTACTACAGTATGCAACTACTGGGAGACCACGCTAAGGGTGCTTATTAAATATTAATCCCATTGATTTATGACTTTATTTAATTTTTTTTATGAATTTGAACATAAACATACGTAATATAGCTGTCCTATATATGTACTATAAAAGTCACATCAAATATAAAGCTTACGTTCAATACGCTTTATTAAATATAGTTAGTGGTGAAAAAATTTCAAGTCTACCTTACCTAATAAAAATATTATCATTATTTTAATCTGAGTGCTTTTTCGACATTTCTTTTTATATTAGGCAATAAAACTATTTACTCATAGATATATTTATAGGACTTTAAAACTACCCATTTAAGCCTGTAATAACCTGTAATCAATGGTTTATAATAAAGATAGACGGGTTCAGGGGTGGCAGATCTCTATTGGGGGTAAGTTAGGACTAACAACATTGGTAAACATTGTATTTGATGTTTTGGAAAAGCGTTGAATGCATAATTACGTGTTCGTGTGTTAATAATAGTATTTAAACCTTCTCTGTTACAGATGTAAATAAAACTTTTTAAGGTCTAAAAAAGTATTGAAAAAATTTTATCTTTTTTTTTGTTATAAGTACTTAAAGGCGAAAATATTGTCATTTTTGCGTATCTTATAATAATATTTAATTACCAATAATAACCAAATATGTTTTTAGCTATAAAACAAAGAGGTTTAAATTTCTAATAATATTTCATATACTATTTAGAGATTTCAATCTGTGTTACAAGTAACAAATTACTTTGTAAAATTAAAATTCTATTAATAAACCTACTCAAATAACAGGCTAAGTAACTTTTCCCTTTTGATACTTCCAAAAATTATGTATAATATATAAAAAAATATTTTTAATAAGTATTCCGATGAACAAACACAGCATCCAGTTTTAATTTGAACCCTTAAAAGTCAAAATCAACTATTTTCCTTAATTTTCTTTCTCAAATGGGGTTATTTCACGTCGGGATTGCAACAGCTCCAACAGTTCGTTTTCATTTGTTGTCTGGAATTGCTTTTGTTTTGGTATTGGAAAATGAGTTTTCCCAAGAAGATTTTACTTATTAATTATTTTTAAATGCCAATTTCTTGCTGTGCTGTTGGTTGTTCAAAACATTTGTTAAAGAAAGCTTGCACAGAATGAAAAGTTTCTTTTCGTCTACATCGGTCATTTTGAGAGTGAAACCTAAGCAACCAATGAAATCGCAGTACCTACAGACAAGGGGACGTACATAAATACGCAAATTTTGACTTTTTTGACTCCTCCCTCCCCCTATGTCACGCTGCGTCACGTTTGATCGAACCCCTCCCCTAAAATTACATCACGTTGTTACATCCATTCTGCTTTGCGGACATTGGCGACCTGAAAACGGTTTCTCTGTTGGTTCTTCTTTCGCGGTACAAACGTGGGACTCGTGTCCACTGATCTCTCGCTTGAATCAGGGTTGCCGCGAGAGAAAAACAAAGTGAGAAACTGGTTCCTTACGCCAGTTAAGGCGATGACTTGCTATTGTGGCCAAAGAGGTCTGATGCAGAGTAATTCCTATGCATGATGAGTAACGTATTATGTCTAGCTAACTCATTATGCACTACTTGGTTTTCTAAACTTCCCAATTCAACATCAATGTCGCTGAATGTGGAATAAAAATTTGTATTTTCACTCAAATTTTATTAAATTAAAAAAAATTAGAATAATTTTTAAATATCAATCATAAATCGTTTTTAACTACAAGTAACAAATTTAAAAGTACAAATTTGACATTGTAATAAAAAATGTGAATGCAAGTTTCAACAACATTCAAACCTTACAAAGGATGACTGCTATTGCCTTTTTAAATAAAAGATGCTACTTTTATTCTTATTGGAAGTTTTTAGTTTAATTTTGCGACTTAAAAATAATTTATTAAACTAAAGCCATTTTAAACTTTAAAACTGTGATTAGTCTAGTTTATAAGTAAACATAACAAAACATACAAATAGATTTATTTCATTTGTAACAATTGTATACAACTTTTTTGCCGCCCAAGGGACGATGCTTGATTTGTTAGTTTTATGGGAATCAAAACCTCGGCAGCAGAGACTGCAGCAATTTTATATTAATTAAAAATATATTAAAATAAAAGATTAAAATAAAGATTAAAATAAAGATTACAATAAAAAGATTAAAATAAAAATAATAAAATAAAAAGATTAAAACAAAAAGATTAAAATAAAAATGATTAAAATAAAAGGATTAAAACAAAAAGATTAAAATAAAAATGAGTAAAATAAAAAGATTACAATAAAAATAATAAAATAAAAAGATTAAAATAAAAATGATTAAAATAAACAGATTAATTAAAATAAATTGAAATTTGAAAATCCTATAAAAAATTTGAAAATCATATAAATTTTTTAAAAACCTATTAAATTTTGAAAAACCTATAAAATTTGAAAATCCTATAAAATTTGAAAATCCTATAAAAATTTGAAAATCCTAAAAAAATTTTAAAAACTTATTTTAAAAAAACTATAAAAATTAAAAAAAACTAAAAATAAAAAATAAAATTATAATTAGTATAAAAAATATTCGAATAAAAAAAATTACAATTTTTTTTTGCTGCGGCAATCTCTATACAGTTGCCACCGAGGCCCCAAAAAAACCTTCCCTCCCACCCGCTAATAACTTTTTTTGGCCATCCCATCCTCGGTAGTCTAGACTGTAGTCGCCAGTATTTCCAAATCTTGACCCTTCCTCGGTAGTCTAGTGGTCAGTATTTCCAAATCTTGACCCGTCCTCGGTAGTCTAGTGGCCAGTATTTCCAAATCTTGACCCTTCCTCGGTAGTCTAGTGGCCAGTATTTCCAAATCTTGACCCGTCCTCGGTAGTCTAGTAGCCAGTATTTCCAAATCTTGACGCGTCCTCGGTAGTCTAATGTGGACAGTATTTTAGGCTCTTCAGTCTTCTCTTGAGTAACTCTACCAACAAAAGGGGTTGAAAAAGATTTTTATTCGTACCTTATAAAACTGTTTGGGCTTACTTTAATTAATCTATTGTTACACTGAAACTTTCAGATATTCAAACAAATGTTTACATATTTGAGTAGCTATTGTAATACTTTTCCAATTATGAATTGTATTCTAATTTTATTTATTTGATCCAAATCCGAATTAATTCCCAATTAGGTTGCCACAAAACATTTTTCTTAGTTTTTTTCCAAAGAAATTTAAATATCTTTATTTAAAAATTAGTGCGGTTGCAAGGTCAACATTTCTCAAACTAAAGCTTTAGCCCTTTCATTGAAAAAGGTTGCCGGACACTTTTCCATGCAGAAGAACCTTTTAATACGAAACCAAAGGAACTTGCAGAATTAGTCTAAAGCGTTATTCAACTTATCCGAAAGCACAAAACGTAAATTCTACAGGAAGACAAGTGAATTATAGTTTGAATTTACTGCAATTCGGATTATTCATGTTTGGAATAATGCAATTCAACTGCATTACTATTTGTTTCAAGGTACGTCGAACCGTTTTCATTTAAGTTATATTAACTTATACTTTTGAATAAAATGAGAATTTTACAAACGTGCAAGAATTTTTAAAACACTATTACCTTTAGTTCTTTAACTCTTTTTATAACATTACATCCATATGATAGCCAGGATTCACTTTCAATTTTTTTATACGTTGATTGTACGTCTTGTTTTAATATCTGGGTTGTTTTTTACTGGCATGAACTATAATGACGATGATTATTGTTTTTGAATACCACATGATATCATCATAATACAATATATCATCATTTGAATATCATATAGGTAATCTTTTGAATACCATCTATATACACTCTTCTTATTTCTGGTTGTTAATACAATTCAAAATCTGAAATATATAAAATTCATTTGTGAATAGGTATTAGCAAAATTTAGTTTTTGTACTTACATTAATGAAGATACACTTCAATTGCATGAAAAAATTCTTACCTATAGTTGAAAGATACTAAAAATTTGAAATCTCATAATATATAACATAATTCTATATACAATACTTGTTCAGCTAGATTAATATCGAAGTACTTGTATAAAAGTTTTAACGTTTTTTCGAAAAGTAAATCTCTTATTTGTCTTCTACTTTCTAATGTAATGACCTAGATATGCGATTAAACTTGTGTTTAAAAATTTAATTTTTTGTTTTAACATGATTACCATTCTAATCTTTTAAAGTAACACCGATGGTAACTTACCCAAATAAAATTTGGAGCGTCAAATAGGTTTCATGTATAGTTGTACATTAAAAATATCTTTAAGCATCGGACTTACGAACGCAAATTTCTTAAAATGGCATCGAAATTGACTACTTTTCAACAATCATTTGATCAAAACATCAAATTCGTGCTTTTAACGTGCTTTACAAAGTACTGTTGTAGCGGATACAATAAAAAGTTATTGTTCTTAATTCACATTAATGTATTGTTGCATTAATACATTTTAACGTGCATGTAATGTTATTAGTTATATTGTTGAATGCTGATGGATGCTGACCATTGATAGGAAGGGAACAGATTGGATAAATGTTTACATAATATACAAGTCACCGTTCTTAAGGGTACACCCATGCAACGCCGTGTTTATTGAGCTAGTCTTATCAATCTATATATATATAAAAGGCAAAGTCCTGACTCACTCACGTATCAACGCCCAGCCAAAACTACTGGAGGTACAGCTACCAAATTTGAGGAAAATATTCTTTTTATATCGTATAGGCGTCATTTCAGAAGCGATTTTTCGAAATTCGAACCCAAACGGGTGTAGGAGTGCAAAACGTGAGCCGATTTCTCCATAGGAATAGCATTGTGCGATTGGAATTTATACTTTTTATTTCAATTTAAAAGAAATTTCAGCGCGTTCAGCGTGAACGAAAACTAAGTATAAACACGTAAGAGTACGTGAGTTTAATTTACAGGATTGTTATTTGAATATAATTATTTTATTTTATTTATTGATTTTAAATATCTTGATTTTTTTTTGTTTCCGAATTTAATTTAATTGATGTTTACAAATGGTAAGAAATGTAGAAAATACTATCGAAGAAAAAATAAAGAAACTCAACGTGGCATGTAAAGACATCAAAATTAATCTTCTAACTGAGCAAAAGTACAAAAAGTAAACTATATATATATATATACACACAAACGCACAATATACACACATATATATGCACAAACAAAAAGATAACAGAAAATTTACATAAAATATATCTTCGTTCATCTTGAACTTGGTGCCCAACCATTCCTGGTTGGTCGATTTTCAGTTCCGCACAAGAGGTGAGAGGTGCTTTTGATTTTTTTGTTTTGTTTCGGAATTTAATTTAATTGATGTTTACAAATGGTAAGAAATGAAGATATTGCGCTACAATGTCTCATGACAGTAAAGGCGATATCTATTCTAGATCTGATGAATACTTCTAAGAAAGGTCAATTATCTCTACGTATAGCATACGTACTTTATGTTTATGAAACTGGTAATTTGGTACAGCTATGATATAATGGCCGATTAAATTTTGGCACTGACGGCTATTGGCGAAGTTGAAAATTTAACATAGGGTCAGGCGCCTTAATTTAGAAACACAGTCAAGTGACGAGCCGACAACTGAGTAGGCACCCAATGCAACTTGTAAGGGCGACATCGTAAGCAGGAGTATAAATAGAAACTGGCCATTATATCATAGCTATTCTGGCAATTTTAACAGGGGCCTATATGGGAAAGCCCTCTAATTCCTGGAAGGACCTGGATACAATTAACCTCTCATATCGGAATGGGAGGAGATTATAATATCCTGATGGAGTGTTGACCAGTGTAGAGGCGATTAATTGGTATAAAATAAAAGTGTACATAAAAAACAATTACACCATAACAAACAATAAGGGTACACCCTTGCAACGCAGGGTTTATAAAGCTGGTATTGTATATTTCAGAAAATTAAAATCTCATGCACATTAATGCATCTTTACAAGTTTAACCCATTGATGACCCATTTATGAATACCATAAACATCTCCCTTACTTTTTAAGATTCTTTTTTCGTGTAACTTAATTTATTCTACATAAATTGCTATACTATGATCTTCATTTGCCTTATATATTGTGTGCTTACAGAAATTTAATCCATTAACGACGACTTTGTGAATACCATTAACACCTACAATTTCGCATAAAAATGTTAAATTTAGGTTTTTTAAATTCGTTTTTCGTGTAACTTATTTTTTCCTACTTGAATTGTTCAGGACTTGTCAATCGTCGTGTCTGGGGTAAAGCAGCAAGCTTGTTTTCACATGGCAAATTTTCTGGCCCATCGCCGTTAATGAATGGACATAATGCATTTGCTGCTGTAAAAATGCACTGCATTAATCAACGTCAAATTACGCCAAGTTAATACGGCAATGCATCATATTTACCACGCATTTAGGGTTTGAACGGTTTATCCATCATATAAAATTGTTTTTTGATGCGCAGGATATTTTGGAGGTCAACCGACTAACCCTAACTGGAATTAATCTATAAGAAATGCCAAATTATTGCGATTAGTGTATTTTAATTGTCCAATAAAATTATTAATTAACTATAGTTTCAACTTTTTAATTTTATGAAATTTAGGAAATCAAAGAAGAAAAATCATATAAATCAATGAAATCAATAAAGTACCAATATAATAGTTATAGTTTTTTAAATTTTAAAATACGTTTCTTGATTAAAATTAATATTTTGGTGCAAGGAATATTTGCTTGGCAAAACTTTCTTACAATTTTATAGCCTTTTTTCTCTATTTGAGCGTAATATATAGAGGTAAGAATATTTCTTCTGTATACCTGTATTAATTTAATGTTGTAGATGTAGTATATATACCCCGTCAAACGCTCAGGTAAATGCTATATATTTTATGAAATACATTTATTCTCACCTCGCTTCATATGATGCTTTTATTTACTCTACATAGTTTAAACAACTTTTTTGTCAGAAATCCTTCTTTTTTTCCCTTTTAATTTTAAAAGTTACATTTGAAAATGATAATGTCACTGAGAGATGACATATGGTTTTCTCAGTTACTTCAGATCAAACCACTGATCAGTGGATCAAACAATATCTTCTAAGATGACAGAAAAATAGCTCGTGTTGCCATGTACCTAAAAAAGAAAACGGTGTCTAAAAAAAGAATGGGGAAATACATCGTACCGTTCTCGGAAAAGTGACATATCGAACAAATGGCAAACGTCGTCCTTATTCGATTTTTGTTCTTTGTACGTAGTGCAATTTTTTTTACTGTTTTCGTGTTAACCGAATTTCATGTTAACCGTCAGGATTTTTTTATATTGAACCAGTGAATGGATTTAAAAAAATTACATAACTTAAATTATTCTAATAACTAAATAATATATATACTTCAAAATAATATAGTATATGATAATTAAATAACTAATAATATATAAAAATAACTAATTATATGTGTAACTAAACAATATCTAATTAACTAAAAATTATTCAAATTTTATAATGTAATACATTAATAGTATATGTATACAATTAGTAATTTAATTAATAAAGTTCATTTGGAGTAACACACAGGGGAACACAGCCGCTTTCTATGACGTAATGACACTTGCCGCCTCATTCATTGGATTAAAACTGACGAATCATGGGAAATCTCGTGATTTTCTCAGAAGTAGATGACTATTTTTAAAATGTCCGTTGCCGTTTCTGTATTGTTTTGTTTTATTTGTTTTACAAAACTTTGAATTACCAAGAAAAAAAGTCAAATTCTTAATTTTTTTATGTTCGGGTTAAGCGGAATTTCGTCTAATCCGATTTTGAGTTAAGAGTTTTTTTTAGCATTAGCTCAAAGCTTTGTAGGCCGGGGAAATGCTTTCAGTTCATTTTAAGCGAAACAAATGAAAAATATAAACTTCAGACGATTTTGCTGAGAAACTATCTATTTTTGCCGATAACATCGTACGTTAACGCCGATACGTTACTTTCCGCGCACTGTGCTATATATATGGACAGTAGATGAATTTAAGAATCAATATTTCCATTTCAAAACAGCCCCCTTTCGGTATTTTTTTTTAAGATCAACCATTTCTTTCGTTCTCCTCTTGTTAACAATAAAAAGCTGTGTGATGTTGCACACTAAATTATCTTTAAGATTCCACTTTGGCAACCAAAGCGGTCCTGTTTCTTTGGAAGCAGAGTTACGAGCCCACAACATCGGTCTTGTAGCTCGTTTGTGCGACACGCACCAATTGGATAGGGTTTATCCGAAAGGTGCTACAACTTTCAATCAAATTTGGGTTATTGATACTGCATAGATGTTTTTTTCTTCAACGGGGCTGCTTTTTGGCCGATTTAGTCTTTTGCACACTCGGCATATTCCCGAGAACTGAGCGCCATTTTTTTTTGTGGCACCATCTAGGCGGCTCTCGCTAGCAATTTTGATTCTCAGATTGCAATGAATCTGAGGTCTCTGTAGATTTTAAAATATGCCGAAATTTAGTTTTGCCGAGAGAACGGAAGCCAAATGGGTCCTCAAGGGATCTTTTACATGCTACATAATCATATAACATGCGTGCCGACCATTTTCCCATCCTGAATATCTGCCGACTTACCCGGGGCTCGAACCCGCAATCTTGGGCCTATGAAGCGGGCAGTGGCCTCACAGCCACTGAGCCGACTATTACATAAATGTATGCGTATGCTATAGTACAGTTTTGAGTAATAGAATTTGCTTTCAATTTGAACAACCATTCCAGTCTTTGGAATTTTCGGAAAACTTTTGTTTTCAGGAGAACAATTTAACGCATTGACGCATTGATATATATGAATAAATTAAGCATCCTAAAGAAAATCTTATTCATCACAAAAAGAAAATAATAATAATAGGAATTTACAGGTAATTTTGAGATCTTTCAAATGGTCCCTGTTGTAAGTTTCTTACGATTTTGCGAAATTGGGTTTTGCCAATTAGTCCCTTTCGGAAAAACAAAATATCCAATTGGTAAAAAGGCCCATGGGAAAAAAGCACCCATGAAAACCACCATAATAAACTTAAAGGCCCAAAACGGTGTTCCCCTTTTCACGTTTTTTAGCTTGGTTCCCATCGCTCTAAATCAGTCCATCAGAAGACTGCATTGTCGCAGGACTTCACTCTGCAACAGCAGAAGATTTGGGATCGATTCGTTCTGGTAGAAGTCATGACGAGAATGAATCGGAAAGGTTAATTTTAAAGACTCTTGTTTAATAACAGTTGTTTTAAGCTTATGTATTTTTCTGGAACTTTTTTTAGAGATTGGGAATTAATATATATTTTTAATTAAATAAAAGTTTTTTTTAAAAGATATTTTAGAAATAAAGTATGTATAAAAATATTTCGATGAAATTGGATGAAAGGATTTGCGTCTAAATTCAGAGTGCCTATGTACTCATTTCAACTTGTTATTAAACTAAAAATAATAATCCCATAACAAAGATCGTGACAGAAAATGTAAAATATTTTATATGAAAAAATTAGTTAACATTGAAAATCTACAAGTCTGCCGCAAAAAAAAAGGGTTGCATGATTTCAATAAGAAAAATCAATTTTTACTAATTTTTTTTCAGAATGTTTAAAATGAATTTTTTCTAAAAACTATAGCCATTTTAAATAAAACTAATTGCTGACACAAAACAAAAAATCCATAACGTCTTAAACAACCCCATGCTATACATTTTTTTAAAGAACAAAACAAAACAAAAAATTATGAGCAAAAAAAAAACATTGATTCTTGCATTCATAATTCGTACTCCAACATTTTAAAAAAATAACCGACAAGAAGAACATTTTAATACTTCTTCACCGCATCCCCAGCGAAATTTCATCGCAGTAGAACGAAACAAGACTTTTTTCAGAAGGGGGTTTTCGAACCTTCCACTTGGGTGGTCTCCCGCCACCATGCGAGTCACCCTGGGTGGTCCTTCTGACATTCCCCTCTCCCCTCCCCCCTCCTCACTCCGTTATCTACACCGACCGAAACAAGTTAAAATGCTCTGCATGCAAGCGCCATCTATTGATGAATCGAACTAAGACAATACCCCGGCGGTTGACACAGTTGAAGAGCTTAGTGGAAGAACGTGCTAAGTGACATTTTTTGAAAAAAAAATGAGTTTTTTTTGTCAATGAGCACATTATTCCATCCTTTAGCCCTTCATGCCCCGAATTAAGTTTTAATATTAATTATTTGTCTTTGAACATTTCAATGATAGCTATTTCAATTGATTATAATATAAAATTGTAAAAAATAGTTGGGACATAAACAGTACTTTATGTCGAGAATTTATTTTCTTTTTTTCACTAATGATTTCAAGATTACACTGACTAAAATGACATTTTGTTGAATGAATATGTCTTACCTTTTTGTTGCTCCTTGATATGTTGAAACCACATACTGCATTTAAAAAGCCCCACTACCATCTATTCCCCCCCGCAAAAACAATGAAAAGTAAAACAAAGGCCTTTTAACAGATACTAATAAGTACCGTCGGGGTATCACGAATTGGAGGAGGATGACTAACGAAGTTTTAGGAAGAGTTTACTTTAATGTGATAAAAACCGAACATGTCAATAAAAAAGTTCCATCTTTTTTCGTTTTCTCCAAATCAAGCAATGAAAAGTGAAACAGCTTGGGGTACTTATATATAAGTACCGTCAGTACATAAAGGGTTAAAGATAACAAGTTTTCCCTTTTTCATAAACTTAAAGTTAAGTGTATATTTTTTTAAACCGTTTGCAAGTACCGTTTTCAACGGATTTGAGTGCAAACTAAAAACTGTAAAGCTCATTTTCTCGTTTTTCCTTATTCGTCACTTGGCACGTTTTTCCACTAAGCTCTTCAATTGGAATCTATGATTGAGACTCCCTTTGCGGATAAATTCACTTTTGTTTTGTGGAGTCAAGAGCGTGTGGTCAAGGTTTTTGCCGATCAGGAAGGGTTTTATAAATTACCCAAGTTTATGAAATGAGATAATTGTTGGGATGTTTTGTAACGGAGGTTCCCAAAATATGCGAAGTGGTGACACAGAAAGTCGTGGTATCCTAAGGAATCGCCCTGTCTATTATTAAATGATGGCTCAATATTAGTACAATTGTTCGTACTTAGTAAACACTTTTTTATACTTTAAATCCTAATGAAATCATCACATTTTTTGTTTATTTATTACTGGGAAAGGTTTTGAAGTTTTATATTGTTATAAGAAATATACTTTAGAATGAAAACTACTTTATTGAATGTCTTTTATAAACATTATGCCTCATTTTTGAAAAAATGGGCTCGAAATAAACAATTAGAACTAATAGATGATTAATGTTATACTTTAATTTTGTTGTCAGATCTGCAACGCCTCAATCACATCTGTAAATTGGCAATTTCTAATATTTACCTTAATACTCATGACTCAAATATTAATTTATTAATGTTTAAATTTGTTAAGAATATTATTATAATCGTAACAAGTTAGCCAAATTAATTATTTTTAGAATTAAGTTGATGCCGTTTAGAAAAATAAAGATATTTCGACTTAGACTCAGTGTTGACTCTATAGAACTATTTTTAGAAACCGCGAAATTTCCCATTTATGCGTAAACACTTTACATTTGTGTGAACTGTGCACTTGATTAACCGATCAATGAACTGTGTGTCGGATTTTTTTTTTGCTTGTAGAGCATACATTATAGATTACAGAGTTTTTTTTTAAAGAACATATTTAGAATAGTTAACATGTATTTAAAAAGTAAGGCAAATCTTTGGGGTCCTTCAAGACGACAAAGTAGTCACTGGGATGATTAGCGTAATTTAGAATGATTATGCTTCAAACATTAAAACAAAAAAAGTAAACAAACCAACTTTGATTCTGCAGAGTAGAATGTACACGCGAAATTCTAATCGACCCATAATCTAATTAAAATTATCAGTTTTAGTCTGAGATCAGTAACAGAAGAATGGAGTAAAAAATAATTGCAGTTATCTTACCCAAAAAGCATTTCTCGATCTGACCCAAAGTCAAAACGCCAACTTAATAATTTTTCGCCTAATCTGGTGTATAGTTATTACGTTATTAGTAAAAATGATTGGGAGGAGATGATGGTAATTTAAATGGGTCACAACACTGACCACAAAGCTGTACGTAGCTCTCACGACATTATTTTCCAAAGATAAATATAATGTGTCCATAATTACACGAACACAGGATTGATTAGCAGAGTCGTTCTGATTGCTAGGGTTAACTTCAGCTAAATGCCTAATGATTTTGCGAATACGATTCTGGGGAAGCGTAGCTTCTTTTTACTTTTAATTATCTCATATGAAATCTAAGGTAATGAAAGTATTGCGGTGGGGGTTGAATATCCGAAATGGAGATTTTGTGTTTTCTACACGTTTTGGAATGTGCTGATTTTTTTTAAAAAAGTGGCTTTTGAACATTGGTTCGTATGCCTGTCTTTCTGAAACCACTCCACGGGTCGAACTGAAAGAGCTAAAGACTTCACGGGATCCTACACTCTTAAAACAAAAGAGTGAAATTCACTCCTATAGGAGAAGTGCATTTTCGGCACCGGAAAGGAGTGGAAATTAACTCAGACTGAGTTAAAACCGCTCGTTTTAAGAGTGTAGGACGCAGATTGTTTTCTTTTATTTCTTTTAACCACTCCGAAAAAGAGTGAAATTCACTCCTATAGGAGAAGTGCATTTTCGGCACCGGAAAGGAGTGGAAATTAACTCAGACTGAGTTAAAACCGCTCGTTCGTTTTAAGAGTGTAGTACCAGCCGGACGTCATAATAAGGTTTTCGAGGAAATCGCACAAGCGCAAAGGGTAGTGCCATCGAACATTTTAGGCTTTAATGCAATTGAAATTACCAACAGAGGTATATAATTACCTTTACATAATGGGCGTATTACCTTAACTAAGAGAGTCGGGTTTGTTCATTGACTACTTTTGATGATGATATAAATTCAATTGACCAAGTCACCAATGAACGAACTATATCTTAGTTATACTTTGGAGAATGTGAGATATGTATATCCTGCATATGCGTTGTGAACTTTTTTAAGTAAACTATATATTTCAGCATCAAGTGGAAATATTTTGGAACATAAATCTAGTGTAAATGTATTTTGGTATTGATTTCAATATTTAATATTCATGCCGGATTGTATACTTGAATAAGCGTAACAAAACCTTGCTTTTCGAACCATTATCTAGCTTATAATGATTAGATAACTTAATACAAATTTTAACGTTTGATCACTAAACAATCAAATACACATTGCACATCATTAATTCGTGGTGTAAGAATAACATATTAATACCTTATAATATTTTGTACTGGTGTATGTACGAGAAATGAAGTTTTTAATCGGGACTTGAATTGGAAGAATTTTGATATGAAATTTCGTTGGAAAAGTATTTTTTATCAATTATGTTTGTCATAGAAGTTGATTGATGCCTCTCCCCCCCCCCTCCCCACCACCACTACCAAAAAAAAAAAGTTTTTGCCTAAAACAAAAACCTCTAAAATACCCCAATGTTGTTTCCTTACTATCTTACATTGTATGCAGAAAAAACAACTAGAACGAATTTTAGATATTTTTTTAGCATATTTCCTTTTTTTGAATTCGAAAGAATTAAAAAAATATGTGAAAAAGTAGGCATTGACATGCTGGATATGTTTGCCGGACGAACATCTATCTACCTGTCCTGTAGACGAACTATTCATTTAATTAGCACTGAAATTTAATGTTTACGTCATTTAAATCTCTGTTACCACATCAATAATAACATAAGAAACTTTATCCATCTGAAAATCAAATTTGAATTAACATGTATTTTTGTCTTTTAAATCAGTTTGGAATAACAAACGTCATAAAATGTAGCACGATGTGATTTTTCGACTGTTCAATATTTGTAAAGAAAAGAAAGCGGCAAGGCGTTCCACTTTTTTTTCTTAAAAAGCCTGTCAATTATATTTTTAATTTACATTTTTTTCATTTATTAATGCACTTTGAAGTTTTGTGAAATGTTTGTCACTACTAAATATTTCGAAAATATCGGGTTTTTGAAAAATTTTACGTTGATATTTATTTAAAAGTAAGAACTCGCATCATTTAAGGCGTTGTCGACATATTTCAAAATAAAAAAAATAAAAAACAATAATGTCTCCAGAACGGATACTTGGATTTGACCCAAGCAATTTTACAAAATTATTCTTTGAACTGCAAATAAATTTAGCAAACAATAAAGAACATTTGCGAAAAAAATGAATGAAAAAATTTTAGTTTTTAAAATAGAACGAATGTAACCGAATTTGGAAGGTAGTACGACACATACATCTCCACCAAATACGGTAATTTACCAAATACCTACTTATTTTTTTCTAATATTTTGGATTAAAAAAATAGGAAACAGGGCTAAAAAGAGAAAAAGAAAGATCAATTCACAATAGTTCCCTTTATGTTCTAAATATGTAAAATTTAAAATCCCGCTTTACGTGTTAGCTTAAATGGGGTTGTTTCCATCGTGGATGGCAACAGCTCCAAATGGTTCATTTTCATTTGCTGTGGAACTACTTTTGTTTTGGTATTCTAAAATGAGTTTTGTAAGAATATTTTACTTATTAAATTTTTAAATGCCAACTTCTTGCTGTGCTGTTGGTTGTTCAAATCATTTGTTGAAGAACGCTTATATGGAAAAAAAAGTTTCTTTTCATCTATATCGGTCACTTTGAGGATGAAACTGAAGCAACCAATGAAATCGCTGTACGCAGAAAAAATGAAAACAAGAGCGTTACATCATAAACAAACATTCCCATTCTCCTACATACTAATGATATAAAACTAATTTAATCACTGATGTCTTTTATACCCCTTGAAGTAACTAATAAAAAAATATAACTAAATTTAAATAAGTTTCTTCAAGTAGGTATTGTGTTGTTCGTTATTTTAGACGTCTGCTGTCACAAGATCTCCTATGTCCCCAACTAAACCAAACCCTAATCCAAAAATGCATTATTCGGATTACAATATCGGAAGCTAAATAACATAACCCTACACTTGAGTAAAGTAGTAAGTGACGCCTCCACACAAAACTCGAAATCCGTGCCTTACCAACCGAGACATATCGCAGGCATCCATCTTGTGGCAGTAGGTGTCTATCTCGCCCCGGGATCTCCCTCCATCAAGAAGGGCTTGTCAGAAGACCCTTCAAAGGAATCCCCTACAGGTAAGGTGTACCTGGGCACATAGAGTTTAGAAGAAGGTGGCGATGCTGCCGGTCAAAAACCTATTCAAAAAACGGTTTGCCAAGTGAAGCCATCGATCGCTCTGCAGTAAGCCAAAACAAACGCTCTCGGCGAGTATTTGGAATTTTTATTCTATTCTACAGTGAAGTTTGTAAGGCTTACTACATAGACTTGGCGATTTTGGGCTCTAATAAAATCTATAATTGCAACGCATTTTACTTACATGTGAAGGAAATTACTACCAGGATTCGGAAAAAACCGTTTTTTTCAGAAAAGAAAAAAAACGTTTTTTTGGTTTAAACCAGGTTTTTTTTGGCTTAATAAACCAAATGTTGGTATTTCTTCTATTCCTTATAAATATATTATAATATATATATATATATATATATATATATATATATATATATATATATATATATATATATATATATATATATATATATATATATATATATATATATATATATATATATATATATATATATATATATATATATATATATATATATATATATATATATATATATATATATATATATATATATATATATATATATATATATATATTATATATATATATATATATATATATATATATATAATATATATTAATATATATTATATATATATATAATATAATATATATATATTATAATATATATATTTAGATACATACATACATACATACATACATACATATATATATTTTAACTTCGGCACACTACACTAATATATAGCAAGGAGAGTAGGTATACAAGGTTATTGTTTTTCTAAAAGGGGAACTTAAAAGAGATATTTTGTTAGAAAGAATGTTGGAGAAGATAGCGCGCTTTATGTAAATCACTTAGTTTCCATTTCTCACCGATAGGTGCCTTTGTATAAATATCTTGCTAAACTGTAATAAAGTGTTCTTGTTATGTTTTTACTCATGCCTAAGTTCATTGACCAACCACAAATCCGACATTTGGTAGCAGAGCGTGGTTTGGATTCGTCGGGTTTGTTGGTTGGTGGTCATTTAAGTGTAAATGCTAAATTGTTAATTAGTGTGTAGTTAATTGTGAGGCATTGGAACATGGATAGATATCCTGCTATACCAGTTTTGACAGGTACGAATTACCTGGTCTGGAAGCTAAAAATCGAGTCGGTGCTATGTTTGCGTGGACTAAGCGACGTCATCAAAGGAGATACGCCTACCGATGAAACTAAGCTGTCTGAGTGGTCCAAGTAGAACTCTGAGGCAGTAGCCTACATCAAACTGTCCTTGAGTGATGAGCAAGCATTACAATACGCCAACGAGTTGATGCTGGTCTCTTATGGCACAAAAGATTGTCCCATTTGAATTCTGATTATATTTCTAGGATGATCAATGCAAATATGATTAACTGTAAAGATCTAAATGTTGACAGTAACTTAACTTGTGATGCTTGTAACATGTGTAAAATTAAATGCAAACCTCATAAAAGTATTGAGTATGACCAAAGTAATTCAATTTTGGAATTGATACATGCTGATGTCTGTGGGAAAATTGATGAATCTTTAGGTGGGTCTAAGTATTTTTTAGTGTTAGTCGATGACTATTCTGGGATGTATTTCACTTATTTTCTTAAATATAAAAGTGAAGCTCTAGATAAATTTAAATTGTTTAAAGAAAGATATGAAAACATGTATAATGTAAGGATTAAGCGGTTGAGATCCGATAATGGTGGGGAATTTCTTAATCGCGAGTTCAATGAATACTTGGCTCAATCAGGAATAGTGAGAGAGTTAACTGTTCCTTTTAACCCCCAAAGTAATGGTAAAGCTGAAAGGACTATAGGGGTTTTAGTTGATCGTGCAAAAACGCTGCTATACGATAGTCAACTACCTCTAAGTTTTTGGGCTGAGGCCATTGCTTGTGCTACGCACGTTTCGAACTTAACATATCGCAAAGGGAAAACCGCAACTCCTCATGAACTATTTACAGAGCGAAAACCTAACTTGAACTACTTGAAGGTATTCGGTTGTTTGGTATATTTTCATATTAGAAAGTCTTCGCGAGGAAAGTTTCAACCCTCGGGTAAGCGTGGCATAATGTTAGGTTATTCCATACAAAGACGTGGATTTCGAATATATGACATACAAAGTCAGAAGGTAATTGAAGAACGTTCAGTAAATTTCAATGAGCAAATTAATGGTAGTGTTTTTCTAAAAAATAATCCTTGTGAACTAACAGCTATAGATAATTTGTTTCAGAATATAAATAGTGGTTATGACAACGAAGATTCAGATGTAATTGAATTTAATCTGGAACCGAATGGTCAATCGCGGAATTCTAATCCTAATCACTCTAAGAAACCAGGTAGACCGTTGGGTTCGACTAACGAGAAGAGACAGGAAGAGTCTGACCAGCGTAGATTAGAAGATGAAAGACGCGCGGTAGAGTTAAATCTTCGAAGATCAGAACGTTTAAAGGGGAAAGAAAGTGTTAACTTAACTTCCGAAGACATTCCTCAGAATATAGCCGAAGTTAAGCAAAGTAAAAATAAATTACATTGGGAGTGCGCAATTCAGGAACAATTAAGATCTCTAGAAAGACATGATGTTTTTGAAATTGTAGATAAACCATTGAATTCGAAAATTATCAAAAGTAAATGGGTTTTTTCTTTAAAGGACGGCATTTACAGTAGTCAAAAACGGTACAAAGCAAGACTTTGTGCTGCTGCTTTTAATCAAGTTAAAAATGTAGATTACTTTGAAACTTATTCACCTGTGGTGAATATTGACTCCTTGAGAATATTACTAGCTATTGCTGCCAAGATTAATTTAGATATTAAATTTTATGATATAAAAACTGCATATCTTCATAGTAATTTAGATGAGACTATCTACATGTCATTGCCTCCGGGATGTGAAAAACAGTTTGGTGAGGATAAAGTATGTAAATTAAAGCGAAGCCTCTATGGGTTACCACAGTCGAGTAGAAATTGGTACCTAAAACTAAGATCTGAACTCTTAAAAATTGGATTAAATCCCCTTGTTTCTGATAGTTGCGTGTTTTTATTAAACGACAATGACAGTTTTGTGGTAATTTGTGTTTACGCAGACGATTTGGCTGTGTTTAGTAATGATTCTAAGATTAGAGATCATATTTTAACGAAACTTAAAGGTGTATTCGATTTGAGAGAAACTACTAGTTCAAATAAATTTTTGGGAATTGAAATTATCACTTCCGCTACTGGAATTTCCCTCTCGCAGAAAGAATATATTGATCATTTATTGAATAAGTATGGTTTGGATCAATGCAAGAGTGTGAAACTTCCAATAGCGAAAGGTGAGGATAGGTGTTTCGATCCGACAGATCAGTTGGTAGATCAAACGGAATATAGAGAATTAGTTGGTGAACTATTGTATCTTTCAAATCGGACGCGACCTGATTTATCTTTCGTGATGTGTTATTTATCTCGATTTAACCAAAGGCCAGAAAAGCTCCATTTTATGTTATTAAAGAAGGTTTTGAGATATCTTAAACTTTTAAATTAAATTAATTAAAATTAAATTAATTAAAATTAAATTAATTTAAATTAAATTAATTAAAATTAATTTTAGAATATAAATAGAAATTTTGAAAAAACCAAGTTGGTTTTTTCTGGAAAAAAAACATTTGTTTTAAACCTTGGTTTAAACTTTAAACCACGGTTTAAACCACCGAACTCTGATTACTACCATCTTGTGTAAATTCAGATTTCGTGCTACAGCCTACAACTGTGCAAAAATTCATTTTTTGATTTTTAATTCATGCTTTTTAATTAATAAAATGATGCTTTTTATATTGAACTAGTATTGAGTGTTTGGTTTGGGCTTACTGGGCTGCTTGGCGACTTTCTGACGGCTTCACTTTGTTTCTCCCCAAGAATACCCAACTTCGTCTAAACTCTATGGAGTCCCCCTCACAGGTAGGTGTATCTGAGCATTGCAGGAAGTCAATTAAGATATCTGTCTCAACAGGCCGTCCTGGAGACGCCTTTTGACGGGAGGTTGCCAGCCAGATAGTTCGCCAAATGTCTCAAAAAGTATCGACAGTGCAACTCCTATTATCCGAAGCGTTGCTGATTATTATCAGAATTTCAGAAAAAAAAATTCCACACAGCCGTTTGCTACTGTTTGTATTTGTTGGATGTCATGCCTAGTATTTTTTTTGAACCAACCAAACACAATTACTATAGGAATGACATCCAACAGAGACGAACAGTAACAAATACGCCGGGTATAAAAGTTTGTGTGTTGCATATTAACTTTTGTAAAACCAAGATTCTAACATAAGTTGAATAAAAGAAACTATTACACAAGGTTATAACTCAAACTTGCAAAACATCACCACACTTTCGTATTGATTGGGTTGATGACGACCGAAACTAAAACTACATGATTTTAATCCACCAATTAAAACGCCTCTAGGATTAACTAAATTCAAGCAGGTCTTGATGTTCTAATTTAAAAGAGGTTAATAGTATTAGAATTTGGAATTGCAGATTTTTTAAAGCCATTATTGTTTTTATTTATCAGATTCGCTGGAGTCAACTTCTATTAACAACTCTTGATTTCATCTACAACTTTTCATAAATATTTCTAAATTTTCATTGCCTTGAGCTAAAAAATATCCTTTATTTTTTATATAATCTTTTCATACAGTTTCCTTAACATTGCCAGTTAATTTTAAATACGTCAATCATGTCCACAATTACCTTTATATGGTTTTTCTGATTTTCTTTATTGATTTGTTGATTATGTGTTAATACATGTTTAAAGTATTCGAAATCATCGTATTTCTAGGCAGCTTTAGAGAAATATAAAATACAGAACAAAATTCCATGTAAAGATAATTTTGGACATAAGTGTAACATGTTCTTGGCTTCATTCTACTGACATTAATATTACAAGCATAATTTGATCATATTCCAAATTTTTACTTTGGGAATGTTAAAGGTTTTTTTTTTCAAATTTGGCCTTTTTGAGTAGGCTCGGGTTTATATGGCCTAAATAAAAGAACGAACTTGTACTGCAAACTGCACTCTTAGACTAAAATGGCCTACAAACAAAACACGCCAACGGGACAATACTTTGCCAAATCTGTAGCACCCCCCGCATAACTTTCGACTTTTAAAATCTTTTGTCGAGGTCGAATATCTCTCCCTAAGATTGATCTCAAAGGGTTTTTTGGACAGGTGAATGATACCCCACCCTGTTTGGGAGCCCTGACCAACAAAGGTATGGTCAAAGTTCCAGTCAGGTAAATTGATGATTCTCCATAGGGAATCGGATCTTTTCCCCAAGAGGTACTATGTGGATTTTTCGGTTGGCTACGTTTCCGCTTCTAGAAATATCTTGTTGTACATAAAAGTCAAAGATTTTTATCTCACTTATAACTATTATTGGAGTAAAATTTGAATATAATAAGTTTGAATTTTGAGTTAAAAATATAGTATTTAAATATAGAATTAATAATAAAAAAACCCTTCACTTGCCATTTATTGGTATGAAACACACTTACAAAAATTTAATCTCAACTATAACAGCAACAACAAAAACTTAACTAGCTTCTTATTCAACATAAACATGGTGAGTGCTTGAAGCAATGTAGTTAGTAGACAATTTGGATAACTTATCTAATATAAATTAAATATAGTAATTAAAATGTGCGTGATACATGTAACTTAACTGTAACGTAAAATCTTCAGTCAGCTTCTAACTCACCATAAGTAATGAGCTTATGTTCTTGAAGCAATTACAGCAGTTATTATATGGTTTATATATTTTAACAAAAAATTTTATACTATTAAAACATTGTAATTAAAATGTCTCTGACCCAAAGTAAAATCCAGAGCCAACTCTTCAGCCAGCAGAAAGAGATTTTAATCCGTTACAGCTGTCAAAGTTTCCCCATTAACTATAATAAGCATGCATGTCTCACTCCCTATCGATCAATTTATATCAAAATGTGACGTATAAAAGAGATAAATCCGACACTGGGCTGAGATCCCAAGGATTGATTTCTAAAACGGACATGTTTAGAGAGACCGAAAAAAATCTCCCGATTTGCAGAATGACGGATGACAGTGGAATTAAAGAACTTTTCATTCGAGTTAAGAAGAAGATGGAGATGCTGGCCGGGCAAAAACCAATACTATAACAAGTTCGTCAAGTGAAGCCATCGATCGCCTTGTAGTAAGCACAAACAAACGCTCTCGGCGAGCAATTTGACACGATTCCAAAGTGGAGTTTGTGTAGGCTTACTGCATCGACTTGGCGACTTTTTGACTCTCTAATAAAACTATAATTGGAACGGAATTTTCTTACCTGTGAAGGGAATTACTACCATTTTGTGCAAATTCAGATCTCGTTATACAGCCTATAAATGTTTAAACAGTCATTTTTTATATTTTTAATCCACCTTTTTTAAAGATAAAATGATGCGTTTTACATTGAACTAACGTTGAGTGAGCGGTTAGTTTGGGCTAACAAGGGTTACTTGGTGATATTCTGCCGGCTTCACTTTATTTTTCGCCAAGCATCTCCATCTTCTTCAAAACTCTATGATTCAACGGGCGTTTAAAAAAAATACTGCAGGTGATGAAAATTTCGCGAAGTTCTTTAAAATCAATGACATAATATACTATACCAGACCCCCAAACTGAGTACTGAAAAGGAGGAGGATCTGAGGAGGGAACTCAGATGATTCTCGCCAAAATAGTGATTTGGCGAGGAAAGATGCTATGTTTGACAACTTATTATAGCAGTTTTATTAAAATAAGTCCCCACAACAAAAATAAAAAAAACCATAAAAAAATATTTTATCTGTAAATCCATAATGTACAGGGTGGGGCAAATAAAAGTGGCCCCGGTCTAGAGATAGGAATACGTTGAATTGCTTTGCGAGAAAAACTCCTGAAGCCGCTTTCAAGCGGAAATAAAAGATTATTCAAGCGTGATAAGGTTTCACTTGACAAACCTGTTTTTGCATTGGTTGGATTGGATTAGCATCACATTAGAGCTACTCATGGACTATTGGCCAGTTCAGATCGTAGTGAGTCAGTGTGAGTTGCGACTGTGTGAGTGTAAGTTGATCAACTTACAGGTGAAGATGAAACTCACAGTACCGCAGAGAGTGTTCATTGTAGAAAATTTTATAAAAACGAATTCTTGGAAAAAATGTGTCCAATTGTTTGAGAATTTAAAGGTGTGTAAAAGGGCCTAAAAAGAGTGCTATGTAACGAATAGTAACGAAATGGCGTCAGACAGGATCTGTTTTGAACAAGTCCAACAACATTCCGAAAGGGGTCTGAACACCAGATTTTGGTTCTTGCAATCAATTTAGAATTTTTGTATTAACAAAAACAAAAAGGTCCGATTCTCTAGGATAAATAACGACCGAAATAATCACTAGTGGGAACTTTTTTGATCAGCTCTACAAACCTTATTTACATTTCATTTCAACTAGCTTCTCAAACCATAGAGTTGCGGGCAAATAAGTCGCCAAGCGTTTGTTTGGGCTTAATATTGAAGCGATCAATTGCTTCAGTTAGCAAACCTGTTTTTGTACTGGTTTTTGCCTTGGCAACATTTCTGTCGTATTCTTATCTCCACGTTGGGGCCACCTTTATTTGCTCCACCAAACGCCGGATTTCGGCCTAGGCCTACAAGGCCCGGGCCTAGGGGCCCAGTCAGGAAGGGGGCCCTTAAAAAGATAAAATCGCCTCAAAAAATTTTAAAATTGCAATCTCAGTAATGTACATAGAGTCAGAAATAATGCAATCAATTGACTATGATGTGACTTCATTCGTTCTTTTGCACAGAAGAAAGTTCGCTGTGTGATTTTATAAATTTTTTAGAATAACTATAGTAACATACTGTATTATTCTGATGTTTATTAAAGTCGATTAAAATTTATATGTTCTGCACTAGTGTATTTAATTTGCTAAATTTTCAAAATAGCTCCGAGATGGTGGGGGGGGGGGGCCAAATGTCAAGTGCCTCAGCCTAGGGGCCCTGGGTCTTTAAATCCGGCACTGGCTCCACCCTGTATATGTTTGATACACATATGTTCACAAATTTTGTTAAGTCTATATTAAGATACTAGCAAATTTATACCCGTTCTTCGCACGGATTAAAAAAAATATCAGATCGTTCCAAATATGTTTACCATATAACCTGTTATAGGATCATAAACTTATTATTGTTTCCGCTCGTTATAAATTATAAAATCCCGTTTCATTGCCTTAAAATTCCAAAATGAAAAATACGCTGTAAAATGCACTCATAAATGCCATCACAATTCCCTCATAAATACATAAAACCTTTTAGCTCAATTGGCGCGTTTTGGGAAATAATTTGGCGAGAAAATAGATATAGCTACCCACACCCATTATATAGCTCTAACACAATGACCTTCGAACAACCGACCAGCATATAAATTATTTATAAAAGAAATTGCCTATTTGGCGAATTTTAGTTAATAATTTGGCGAGTTTGGCAACGGATTTGGCGAAAAAATAAGGACATAAAACACTAATATATAAAATCCCGTTTCATTGCCTTAAAATTCCAAAATGAAAAATACGCTGTAAAATGCACTCATAAATGCCATCACAATTCCCTCATAAATACATGAAACCTTTTTGATCATTTGGCGCGTTTTGGGAAATAATTTGGCGAGAAAATAGATATAGCTACCCACACCCATTATACAGCTCAAACACAATGACCTTCGAACAACCGACCAGCTTATAAATTATTCATAAAAGAAATTGCCTATTTGGCGAATTTTAGTTAATAATTTGGCGAGTTTGGCAACGTATTTGGCGACAAAAATAAAGACATAACACACTAATAGCTCTAGTGCGATGGCCTTTATTAACCATCATAGTTCAGTAATAGCTTAACTATACATTTACTGCTTAAATATGCATACATGCAGTCAACAGAAAAATCCAATGAAAAAATCATCAAATAAACCCACAATAAAATCCGGGAATGAAGACTGGCAGAATTACGTCACTTGAAACGTGTCAATTATTTTTCAAATAATAAATTTAGTTTCTGAAAGTAATGGCAAAAGAATAAAATAAACATTTTGAATTTTAAATGTTTTCGTTAAAAGTTTTATTTAATTTTTTCAGCCGATGGCATCAGGAAAGAGAAAAAATGATCGGATTTGAGCGAAAGTGGTGTATTTTTTTCAGAAAATTCGAATTTTCTCTAAAAATGGAACGAATATGAAAAAACTAAGCCTCAGGTGCACACGTTAGTATTAAAGGGAATCTATCTTTAAAATTTCGAATTCCTGTGGGCAGTATAAGTAGGTCTTTTACGATCCGATAACAGACACACACACACACACACAGACAGACTCTTTCTTTTATTATTATAGATTTAAAAGCAAAAATATTGTGATTATTTAGAATTATGCAAATTTTCTCTGGTCAAACCCAGCCACAAAATTCTGCAGAATTGCTTCAAAAAAAAAAAACTTTACAAAAACTTCACAAAAGAAAAAATGAAGGGATTTGAAACAAGTTTTTTTACAGTTTTCTTTTGCTGCAAGAAAACTGCAGTTTTTTTCTGCAGACCTAGTGCTTCAAATCCCTTCAGTTTTTTTGAAGTTTTTGTAAAGCAATTTTGCATAATATTTTGGATGGGAAACCACATGACTTGCTACCAAGTCACGGGACTAATGAAGGTCACCTCTTTTAGGTGTTTGCCAATGTGCAGTCCATTCTATCTAAATACAGTTTAAATGACTTTTACTATATGTGTTTGAGGTAAATTGTCGAACTAAAAGATTTTAAGACGGACAAGACAAGTGACATAATTTTCACGTCATTAAGGGTACTTGTCAGTAGAACAAACAAAAAAATTGTTAACCCTAAGATATTAGGACCTGAACAATTAAGCTTATTATTGCTTTGTATCGGTAGGAAATTACATAAAAACATTCGAAAATATAAAGTTTATCATTTGGGCCGCCAGAGCGTAGAAACAGTAATACTGATGGATAGGATAGATCTGTTTGATACGTTTGCATCACATATTATTTTGATGGAGAAGGGTAGCGATAATTTTTCGTTATCAATTAAAGCATGAAACGAAGACTAATCACCTTTTTTTTTTATCTGAACAAAAAATCACTTTAAATCAAAAAAATGTGTCTCTTAGTCAAGCAACATTTTTTATTCTCTTAAAGTTTTCCTCTATAGATAAAACTGTGCATTTTAAACTTCATAAAAGAACTTTAAAAAAAATCATAGAATCTCTATGAATGCGCGAGAATTACTCAAAAGTCAACATAAAAATCTACCCTCTATTCACATTTCACAATAAGCTTACTTCAGTAGATGTTAGATGTTTCCAAGGCTTTTGACAGGGTATGGCACCCGGGATACAACTCGTTAAGGGTGATTGAGCCCGAATGACAGCGGGTCTCCAAACCAAAGTGCCTCTGTGTTAATCCAATAGAAACAAGAAGTTTTTAAATAACTAAAATAGCCTACTTTCCTGTTACTTAAATACTTACTGAAATTCTAATCGGGAAACAACTAGGTTCCTAACAGTAAATATCATCAACAACAGGTTTCTACACTAGATTTATACACATTCGAAAAAAATCGCTAAACACAACATCCAGCTATAATTTAAACTTCTAAAAGCCAAAATCAACCATTTTCCTTAATATTCTTTCTCAAATTATATAATTTATCGTCTGCACGATTTATTTGTAGTTCAAAGAATAATTCAATATTTATTAATAACAAAAGTAATGAAACTACTCCAAACTACATTTAAAAAATAAGAAATGTAAATTAAAACTAAGCATAATTGTATGCAAAAAATATGCCTTGCCGCTTTCTTGGTAAACAATTAATGAACAATCAAAGAATCACATTGTGCTACATTTTATGACGTCATTCCACACTGATTCATAAAAAAATTATTTTGCTTCAAATATTTTTAAATAAATAAAGTTTCTCATGCCATTGTTAATTTGGCAACAGTGATTTAAATGACACAAAATTGAATTTCAATGCTAATTCAATTGGAAATTCGCCGACGATTTATGTCCGTCCGGACGTACAGACAGGCGGACTTCCAAAATCGGTTCTATCATTCGGATCTTAAAAATTCTTTTTTTGTTAGAAAGCTATGACCTCAGAGACCCAACTTTTATACTTTTTGCCTTCCTGTCTGTACGTCCGGACGGACAAAAAATTACTATCTGTCGTCCGATTTCCCATTGAAATAGCATTGAAATTCAATTTTGAGTCATTTAAATCGCTGCTGCCAAATCAACAATAACATGAGAAACTTTATTTATTTAAAATTATTTGAAGCAACATATTTTTTTCATGAATCAGTTTGGAATGACGTCATAAAATGTAGCACAATGTGATTCTTTGATTGTTCATTAATTGTTTACCAAGAAAGCGGCAAGGCATATTTTTTGCATACAATTATGCTTAGTTTTAATTTACATTTCTTATTTTTTAATGCAGTTTGGAGTAGTTTCATTACTTTTGTTATTATTAAATATTTAATTATTCTTCGTACTACAAATAAATCATGCAGACGATTAATAATATTAAGTTAATTTGCGAAAGAATATTAAGAAAAATAGTTGATTTTGGCTCTTAGAAGTTGAAATTATAGCTGAATGCTGCCTTTAGCGATTTTTATTTTTCGAATGTGTATAAATCTAGTGAAGAAACGATTGTTAATGGTATTACTGCTAGGAACCTAGTTGTTTTCCTATTAGAATTTCAGTAAGTAATTAAGTAACAGGAAAGTAGGCTATTTTAGTTCTTTAAGAACTTCTTGTTTACATACAATTCTGCTTAGTTTTAATTTACATTTATTTTTTTAATGCAGTTTGGAGTAGTTTCATTAATTTTGTTATTAATAAATATTTAATTATTCTTTGAGAACTACAAATAAATCAAGCAGACGATAAAAAATATTAAATTATTTGTGAAAGAATATTAAGGAAAATAGTTGATTTTGGCTTTTAAGTTTAAATTATAGCTGGATGCTGTGTTTAGCGATTTTTTTTTCTAATGTGTGTAAATCTAGTGTACACTGTTGAAAAAATTTACTGAAATAAACATGGAAAGTACCGGCAGCAGAGTTGCCTGGACTTTCCCGTTTCGTTAAGTATTTTCCCGTGCATCTACAGAAGTTCCGTTTCTTATTTTTCCGTTGTTAAAATTTTCCATTTTCCCTTCAATCTACTGAAGTTCCGTTTCTTATTTGTTCGTTTTTAAGGTTTTCCGTTTTATATTTTCCGTGAATCTAAGCTAGTTTTCAGTTTTGTATTTTCCCGTTATTTTAATTCTCGTGTGTTTTTTTGCTAATGAAATGTCCATCTATAGTAAAAGTCAGAAAAATCTCAAAACGTTTTGCATATTTTTTCATGCTCCTTTTCGCAACAATGAAGTGAAATCTCTAAAATGCTTTTATAAATTTTTCCTCTAAGGCTATTTTTAGTAGAAAAACAATAAATTTAAATTTTTGAAAAAATTAAAAAGCACTTATAAAACGAAATTTTAACTCATTATAACAATTGCAAAAAAGAGCATAAAAATATGCATAACTTTCTGAGATTTTTCTCGACTTTCCTCAATAGACAGCATTTTTGAGTCATGGCCATTTCAGCAGGTATCCGTTCTCTTAAAAATTCAACGTTCAAGGTATTCATATTTCATGCTCATACTTTTACTAATATAAAAAATTGAAACACTGCAATATTTTAATATATATTAAGAACTAAACAGAATTTTTTCTTCAAATTTCGGAAATATTTGCTACCAAGGTCAATTAAGCTTGTTAAAATACATTACAGAAGAAACATTGATTGAAACACAATTTTTCATCATACACAATCTATTATATATATTTATTTCAATTTCTCATTCAACAAATTTACAATTTATACAGATATAGAGCAAATCTTACTTTAACTTGACATAATTGGAACCCGATTTCACCTGTTTATAAGAGAAGATAAAGCTTATATGTTCATGGATACAGCAAAATTAATTCTCAGGTTGGCCAAAGTTATTAAGTTAAGATATTCAACCCTCTAACATTATATTTGATTACATATACTTTTATTAAAAATAATAATTGTAAAATAATAATTTTTCTCAAAAATTTGTAACAAAATGCACCTTGTACATATTTAAAAATATTTAATTGTATTTAGAGTTTAAAAATTTGTCGAAATCATTTGTTTGATTTGCTAAATTAATAATTCTTTTGTAATTGAAGATGTTTTTCCGGATTCTACTTTGTTGCTTTTGATCCTCTCTTCGTATTAAGATCCGCAAGACACCTAATAAAAGATAAAATACAGTCTTAAAATTAACAAATAAACATATTAGCATAATTGTTAAAAATGCCCCCCATCTACCACAATCTTCAACAACCACAACACGAGATTAAATTTGCCTGTCTGGTGGCTGAATGATTAGTGCTCTGGCGTTTAAGTCACTGGGAGCAAGTTCGAATAATCTAATTAGCTTGATTTGATTTGCAAAAAATGACCACAGAACGACAAACCAAAACCAAACACACACAAGTTTGAATGTGTGTAAATTATGTTCAAATAGTTAGTCCTCTGATATTTTTTTTTATATAAGAAACAATAACACACAATATATTATTAATAATTTTTTAGTCATTAAATGTTTTTTAACATTGCATACGAATATTAAAATTTTGTGGATGTTATCAGGGTGCGCGGCTGTTCTTGAAGATGCCTTTTTTTGTTTTCAATTTTAAGTGCCTTTAAAGTTGCTTATTTTTTTGAGTTTGTAAAAAGTATGTCTTTTTTAATTAAAGTGATTATTTTTTTAATAGTTAAGAAATGAAAAATGTTCTTTTGCTGATTCTACCCATAAAAATGATCAGGTTGCTGCTTTATTTAGGGAATTAACGCTGCAAACGACTTTTCCCAGTATTACGAGAAATCCTGAAACAGCGACATTCATCAGGGCGTGCTTATTGAGAAAAGCGTTTTATTATAACGCCTCAAAATATGTGCTACTTTCCAGTTTATTTTTTTAAAAGTTTTATGTCAGGACAAAACTTCAATGCCTCAAAATATATGCTAGTTCATGGCGAAATCGAAAGTGTTTCGAATCTCGCTATTTTTATAGTTTTAGTCAAGACGCATCGGTCGACTAAACTTTAAAGGCTCGTAATTTTTGCTTATTTGCAGGAAATTGCAGTAGTGACTCGTTATTTTTTGTAAAGCAGAACCTCGATTATCCGTTCTAATTGGGACTGTAGGTAGGTCGGATAATCGCAAATTCCTGATAAAAGAGAGTTTTTATTAAATCGTAAAACTTCTCTAAAATAGGATCGTCCGAGTTTTCCAATATAATCAACAGCCCTTTAGAGTCGTATAAACGGTGCTTTACTGTATTAATGCATGGTACAATAATTTTTAAGGAATAGGAATCACAACATTTAAAATATTAAAAAAGTTTCAAAATAAGTTATATATACTAACACTCACCTTTATAATCAGTAGAGCGCGGGAAAACCCAAACAAGATGTAGGTAGGTAGGTTGGTGAATGTATTTTTCGGTTTGTGTGCTTGATAAGAGACCCGCTTATAAACCTTCGTCAAGTAAGACAAACACAGACAGACTGATACAGAGAGAGAAAGTACACCCAGGGCGAAGGCGGGAATCAAACCCGCACCCTGTACAGTGCGCAGACTGTTAGCGTAATGGGCTGCGATCAAACCCACTAGGCCACCCGGGCCCCAACCCAAACAAGCACTTCTTGTGATTCGCATTCGATTCGAAGATAAACGTCGCCAATAGAGGGTTATCTTTCCACATTTAGCGACATATTTCAGTGTTCGGCGATATCGAAAATATTTCGAATTTAATTATATAAATACAGTTGAGCCCGGTCATAAAAAAGTTTATTTTTTTATTTCTAATTCATAGCTGGATGCTTTTCTGAAAAATATTTCAAAGAAATAAATAATATTTCGTAAAACAGGTATTTGATATTCGAGTTTCGATTTGTGTATTCTTAGAGCATTATCGCCAATTCTATATAGGGTAATAAAAGTATGGCAGCTCTAAAAACGGGAAAATTCCGTTTTCATCTCTTTGCTGTGGTTTACGGACATTTTCCGTTTTTAGAAGGAAAAAACCCGTTTTCAGATGGAAAAACCCGTTTTCATCTCTTCGCTCGTGGTTAACGGACATTTTCCGTTTTTAGAAGGAAAAAACCCGTTTTCAGATGGAAAAAACTCGTTTTCAGTCGTTACGGGAAAGTTCCGTTAAAATTAGTAATTTTTTCTCCTGAAATTTCAGGTTTTTTTTTAACAGTGTAGAAACGATTGTTGAAGATATTTACTGTTATGAACCTAGTTGTTTCCCGATTAGAATTTCAGTAAGTATTTAAGTAACAGGAAAGTAGGCTATTTTAGTTCTTTAAGAACTTCTTGTTTTTAATTCTTTCGAATTAAAAAAAGAAAAGTAGGCTAAAAATTATTTTCTAAGCCACATTTCTCCGGCTGTATTGAATATTTCTACAAAGTGTTCTTTATGTACTAACTCTAGCTAACTTACACTCTTAAAACAAAAGAGTGAAATCCACTCCTATAGGGGAAGTGCATTTTCGGCACGGAAAGGAGTGGAAATTAACTCAGACTGAGTTAAAACCTCTCGTTTGTTTTAAAAGTGTACATGTCTGTATAATTCCCACTTTTTGAAATTGGTTCCAATATTTTGTGTAAAATTATTTATTTAAAATTTAATATTATTTAAAGTTCTCACCCCATATAAAATCATATAAAATGTACATTAAAAATGTAACAATGTTTATTTCTTACTATCTTACTTTGTATACAGAAAAAAAAAAGGATTTTTAGAAAAAAATTCCGAAAGAAATTTTTTCGTTTAGTTTTTTCTCCAGTTATAGTTTGCCTTCTCTTTTAAAGCTAAAAGAATAAATCATTGTTCATCGATAAGGAAATCACACACACTAATGAAACATCATCTGAACAAAGTGTAAGGTGGATAAAAACCCGTTCCCATAAAATATTTCGATGCTGCTCTGGTGACAGACATTAATCATTCGGACAGAGCGATTCATCTTAGTTTTTATGGAAGGGTGTATTTAAAATTCGACACACAATTGTTCGAAATTCTACAAAGGAAAAGGCCAAAATAGCTCTGAAGCAAGCATTAAATGCAATCAAAGGATCGTTCTGGGTGTCAAATAATACCCTAAAGCTGCAGATGAAACAATCCGCATATCGCATTTCTGACATTGTCGACTCGTTTACAACGAACCCCGGTTCAGTGACATCTAAAGACAGTCGCCCAGTTAGTTCCACAGAGATGTAACTGCCAATCGAATGACTAGAAGGACAAATGTTGGAACTAATAACGTTGGTTATTTCAAAATATATCCACGCAAAAGCCAAAAAATAACTTTGAATTAAACTAAAAGTAAATTCTAAAAATATAATCTCAGTTTAGATACTGGAGATTTAAAATGTCTAGTGTCTAGTAACTTTTAAATGCAAATAAATAGTTTTTATACGCAGTAGATGGCGAAACAACAGTAGATGGCGAAACTGAATTAAAAACCATAACCACATTATACATTTAATACTAACAGCAGATACCACCACAGATTTTTTTAAAAAAAATTCTTATCATATTTGGAAATAGTACAGTCTTATAAATGGCGCCACTCAAATAAAGTTACTACCTTACAAAACAAATAGAAACTTATCTTTATGCTATGTCACACAATCCAACTTATTGCTTTCCTATTTTCCTGCAGAAGTTAGCATAAAAACCATTTCAACTCGATATTCAAAAATCATAATAACCAAATCCATTTCCCAAGAAATATCGTTTTCATTCTATAAAAACTAAATATTCCTAAGAAAACTCATACTGATGCCAATTTCAATTGTTTTTACAAGGCTTCACACTATTCATGGATATCACAATAACATAATTTACGCGCGCGGCAGCAGGATGTAAATAACTCCACCTCACAGCCGTTGTCGTCGCGGCCAATCCTTTAATTCTCCAATCCGCAATTCACCGCTGACGTTGAACTCTCAATATTCCCCTACTGATGGGTATCAGTAAATAAATTGCTCCTGTTCAGTGAAATTTACAATTTTTTATGTTTGGTTTTTATTTATTGTAGAGTAAAACAAAAATTTCAGAGAATGTCTACTGGTCCTGTGCGGGTATTGTGCTTAGGGTCATTTTTTGAATATTTAAATTTTTTTTACATGTTTATTTTTTAAGTATATCTAACAGTCTTAATATAAGAAGCTATCTGCATAGAAGTTTTAAACTTCTAATGAGTTCTAAGGTTTTATTGGGATTCAAAACGCCTTAACGAGTCAATGTTGTTTAAATTTCCTACCACATACCTTATTCCATTTTAAAGTTAAGTTTGTGTTTAGAATTCTCACCAAGTCAAACAAGATGTCATAAAACTGACATGCATGTTGAAAAAAGTTAATATTTTGCTGTGTTGGCAAAAATTTGTCAACTTACGTCTGGAAAACGTCTGGAAAAAAAATAAGTAACGTAAGAATATTAGTTCTAAAAAAATCCTTGGGGTTATAAAATACCCCCGCGCCTTTTGCCGGGTTAAAGTAGTCCAAATTAAGTCTTTTAGAAGAACTAATTTCGAATTATTATTTAAGGGGTTATAATAAGGTCATTTTATCATCTTTTGGCGTTGCTGGTTTCAAAAATGATCTTTTCGACTGTTTAAACGTGCGCGTGTTTTTATTTTTTTAGAATTAACTCATTACAATACTAGAATTCCCTTCCTACATATTCCTAACCACTAACAGAGATATTATGTCGTTTTATTCCGAGCTCCCCATTCTAAGGCCCCCTCTAGGGTATAAATGCTGTTATTTCGAGAGGCACTGGCCACCTGCGATGCTTAAAACACGCGATTTGTAAAGTATAATCAATGGTCGCCCGGCGTTTCTCATTCTAACAACCCCTGATTACGAGGGGTGACAATAACAGGGAAGAGACTATAGCTTCGGGATGAAACTGGATAATGTCTGTATTAGAGGTCATTATTCTGGTTTATGTCTCTATTTCGGAACGTTGTTCAACCGTAAATTTTCAGGTGTTGGAAAAATTGAAAGAAACGAAACTATTCTCCATACAAGTTTAAAATGAGATTTTTTAATTTAATTTTTTTCTCTCTCCTGATTTAGCCGTTGTATAACAGGGTAACTAATTGAAATGATGAGTCCATTTTATTGATTGTATAATTTCACTTTTTTGAAAATAAATTAAAGCTATTCAACATTTCTACACTGCTCAAAACAATTAGGGGAGCACTTTACTTACTTTTGTTACCCTCTCAGTCCCAACTTTTTATTTTCTATTCTGAAAATATAAAATTTGTAAAAGATATTCACTATGCATCCAGAATGAAATGGTTAAAAAAACCTGGGGGGGGGGGAATCTTAATTTTTTTTTTAAACTAAAATTTAAGGGAAAAAATTGGAATCATAACTTTTGAATAAAATATAACGATAATTTTTTCAAAACTTTATTTGTTAAAAATAGTTAAAATCAATTTTAACACCTCAAAATGCAAGCATGAAGAATTTAGGGTCAATTTATATAATAAAATTGTTTTAGAGTGAATTTTATTTTACCATGTTTTTCATATTTTCTTTTAATTAAAACAAACATTATTTAATTCTTTAAAAGACATGATTCTTCCATCTAACTATACAAAAAAAAAAACATAACTTTATACAAAAAGGTATGTATTACGTGCCATCCCGTAATGGTGATCTGAAAAAGTTTGAATAACAGTGTGTATTTTTATTAACAGAGTTTTTTATTTTTACTAAGAGTTATGTTTCAAACTACACCGTCCAGGTGGTTTTCAATCTCACGGTTTTTTTTAATCTCTTGATCTTAAACCTCAGTGAGTCCTTTTTCTTTAACACTGAACGCTCAAAACAACAAAAAATATTCAACATTTGTTGCGGAATTTCTTTAGAAGTTAAATCAACTTAATCAAGCCGGTTTTACATGCGCAATGTAAAAAGCCATTTACTCAAGCGTTAAAAAGTTAAGTACGATTGGCAAAAATACTAAGTTAACAACAGAAAGGATGTTGTGTGATAATGCCAAATTTAAGAAAAATACAGAATTTACCATCCATTGTTCGAATTTATTGAAAAAAAAACGTTTAGGAGTTTTAATATTTAGTAGAGGAATTCTTAGCAGTAAACGGCATCTGTTTGCAATTTGAAAATCACTATTTGAACCAGCAATATAACCATTACTATATCATCATTGGCTTGTTTCAGGTGACGTATTCCTTCCAGCTTTCTTTCCTGCATATCCTTCGATCGGTGCTGTTCTACGTGACATCGATTCACCAATCGGAAACTCAAGTAAATATTTATGTTACAGACAAATATTCATTCTGTATTTCTGTTGCAACTCTGAAACATGCAACCTGGAAACATGCCTATTTTATTACACACTCGATGTTGTCGCCTGAAGCGAGATTGAATAATTTTCCTTAGAAGAATTTCCTATTAAGAATTATATTAAGAATTTGATTTTGTGTAATAGTAATGTTGTTTCTATCATTTTTTTTTCAATTGGCCTAATTCCCTGCAGAAGTGTTAAGAATTACAGCGGGGGAAAAAAGATGACCACCCACCTATGCCACCCATTAATCCTACCCCTTTCAAGATTATAAACAAACGGAAACTACGAACACGTACGGTAATAATTATGATAAAACAGTGAATCAAATTGCCACCAGGAGGTGTTAGGGAAATAGAACGGCCATTAATGGCGGCATTTATAAGAAAAGAGAGTTGAGTTGTTTTTCACAAATCGTGTGTGGCAGTCTGGAAGTACATCTCACCTGGTTTCGAGACCCCCCACGTTATGGAAACAGGAAATACGTTAAAAGAAAAGAACACAAGAAAATATTAAGACGGCAATTAAAGACGAATTTATTGGTTCTCAGAAATTCTTCGATGTGATTTCCTATCTTTTTTTCTTATTTAAACACGAATGGTCAACATTTATTTTTGGCGCACAAAATCAGCAACGTGAATCCGAATCTATTCTACTTTTTTCTCCTTCCTTGCTAAGTTGAGCCCGTTTTTTTTAACGTCTCAATTGACTGCAAACCACACATGCTACAAAACACGGAACAAGGCTGCTTCCTCATCCAAATCAATTTATTTGATTTCCAGAAATCAAGACAAATATTTTTTTATTCACAATACATAATTAAACTTAAATAGCATAGTTTTTAAATAATCAACTTGATTTAGAAGTGTCAGCAGGTTTCCGTCTTCCGAAATTTTTTTATTATTTAGTTTAAAGCCATCAATATATTTATCAGATTTTCAACCAAGCCAGATTACAAGATCATTTAAATTAGTCTTTTATATAAAAATTAGGCACTTAAATAAAAATTTTTAATGAAATGCAGAGCATTAACAGTTAATTAACTAAATTAACCTAGCTAAACCAAAATAAGAAAGCCATATTATTCCTTAAAAATTATACTAAACAGAAACCAGATATTTAGTGTGTGTCTACAAATCACCATGAAAACAGCTGCAGCAATAAATACTAAAAATAAAATAAAAGTACATGGGAAAAGATATTTCTCTCAATTCCATTTCTCCAACTTGTAGTCTAATGGCAATAAAATTGTCCTGTGTCTAAACGGAAGAAGTATAAAAAGTTTTAAAAAAAGAAGAAGAAATACAGACCACCCTGAAATCTTTATGTGACGACGACTTTTAGTAGAGAGGGAGGAGGCGGTATCGAGCTGAGTTGTACAATACCACGCCAATCTGGAAAAGACCACCAAAGTTGGTTATAAACAAACACGTTTCCTCCAACGCATTGAAGAAAAGTCACTCGATAGTCAAGCTCATTCAAGCGATAATTTGAACCACCAGATAGAAAATTCGAACGAAATGAAAATGTGTACTGCTATACCGTAAAATGAGGGGAAAAAATAGTTTGATTTTGTTCTGCTATAATCCTCAGAAAATGAATGAAACATGGAGAAAAAAAACGTGTTATCAATAATTTGCAAAGCCGTCTTTGCTCTAACTGAAAACAATTTGGGCAAGTAAAGAGCGTTCACGATAAGAATGAGACAACTGAAACAGCTAGCGAAGTGCAAGCAATATTTAGAACATAAATTTTCATATTAGAAGAAGATAGTAAGTACACTCTTAAAACAAAAGAGTGAAATTCACTCCTATAGGAAAAGTGCATATTCGGCACAGGAAAGGAGTGGAAATTAACTCAGACTGAGTTAAAACCGCTCGCTTTAAGAGTGTAGGACGCAGATTGTTTTCTTTTATTTCTTTTACCCACTCCGAAAAAGAGTGAAATCCACTCCTATAGGGAAAGCGCATTTTCGGCACGGAAAGGTGTGGAAATTAACTCAGACTGAGTTAAAACCGCTCGTTTTAAGAGTGTAGGACGCAGATTGTTTTATTTTATTTCTTTTACCCACTCCGAAAAAGAGTGAAATCCACTCCTATAGGGAAAGTGCATTTTCGGCACGGAAAGGAGTGGAAATTAACTCAGACTGAGTTAAAACCGCTCGGTTTAAGAGTGTAGGACGCAGATTGTTTTCTTTTATTTCTTTTACCCACTTCGAAAAAGAGTGAAATCCACTCCTATAGGGAAAGTGCATTTTCAGCACGGAAAGGAGTGGAAATTAACTCAGACTGAGTTAAAACCGCTCGTTTGTTTTAAGAGTGTAGGTCAAGCACACTTTAAAATAATATACAGTACGACGATAGTTCAACTTACCAACCTAAAACATCACTGCAATTGTGTCAATATTATAATGAAAATGGCCAATTTACAAATGTGATGAAGACGTACAGATCTGACGAAGAAATAAAATTATAATATCAATCATCTATTAAAACTTCAAAATATGGCTAAAAGCTATGCTATAACGTCTTAAGCGTACATAACGTCGTACGTACGTCTTAAGCGTACTTAAGCGTTTGTGAAATATTGGTAACGGAATCGTGCGCATTTCGGTAAAAAAAAATTTAAAATTTTCAAAACGTTACCAGATCTGTCAAAGATTTTTAAAAATTTATTTCTCTTATTGTCAAACTAAAAATCACGTTTGCTTCTTCACGTAAACTAAAACTATTATTTGATATAAAAAATTGTTATATTTTATGTTTCCATTATTTTTACGGTGCGTTATCGATCTGAGCTATTCAAAAGTGTGCACATTAAAAAATTCAAATGTTCTTACTTCTGTTTCCACTGGAAATGTTTGTTGTTGCAGCACGGAACTTTGTAAACACGTGGACGATGACACACATCTCTTCCAGAAATGACTTTTTCAGCCCGGAACTTGTTTCGGAAGTTGATGTTACCGAACTGACTTGTAAACGTGTGACATGCATATCTTGCGTCTTACTCTTTTTAATGCGTTTTGACTTTTTATTGCATTTTTCGAGTACATTTTATAAAAAATGATGCATCATATTGATAAAAGACATTAAATAAAGTATTTTTCAATCAAAAGTGTAAGCTCCTTATTGATGTTTTCCATTCAAAGCGAATGATAGAAAATAGAAATAATAAGTCGAAAACTATGTCGATACAAACCAACTTATTTGGACATATGAATAAAAATACAGTACATTGTTTTATAATTTTCCGCTCTATGTCCTATGGTGTTTGTTGTTGACTAATTCGTATTAAATAATGGACACGTGACCGCCATCTAGCGGCAGTTTCGATTTTTTCCCTCATGCAAACAAAACCACATTCACTCGTAGTATATATTCCCACAATTCAAAATTGTTTTAAGCAATATAAATCTTTTTATATATAAGGATATAAATTTTGCCAGAATTTATAGCGCATCATGAAGGGGAGAGACACGGGTAATGGCGCTCAGAGGGCAATCGCGCTCAGCTCAGCTGTGACACACTGGGCAACCCCTAAGTTAATTTGACAGTACTGACACCTACCTGGGCGATCTGAATGCCAAAGTGGGCAAAGAAGTAGAGTTCTGTGATGTAATTGGTAAAAACAGCCTGCACAATGTTTCAAATGATAATGGTATCAGGCTTATCAGCTTTGCTGCTGCCCATGGTATGGTGATTGGAACCACTTTATTCCAACACAAAGATATCCACAAGGTAACTTGGAGATCCCCAAATGATGCTTCCTTTAATCAAATCGATCATATTTTAATCGATTCAAGACATGTGTCTAACATCTTGGATGTCAGAACGTTTCGAGGGGCAAACGCAGATTCTGATCACTTTTTGGTGATTTGCAAATTTAGAGCGAAGATCTCACTGGCAAAGATTGACAAAAAATCCAACTTAAAAAAGCTAAACTGTAAGCTCCTCAGTAACCCTAAAACTAAAAAGGAGTACCAAACAATGCTGGAGAATGAATTGAGTAAAAATGTGCTCGATAATGATGATGTAAACAAGAAATGGGAGGCTACAAAGAAATCATATTTTATCAACAGCTGATGCGGTTTTGGGAAGAGAGAATGCACTCAGGAGACAAGATTGGTTCGACGATGAATGTAGGGCTGCTAATGAAAATAAAAATAGAGCCTATAAAAGAATGATCAAACGATTTACAAGGAATGCGACGGAAGGATACAAAAGTGCTAGAAGAGAAGAAAAAAGGCTTCACAAAAGAAGGAAGAGGATCTACAAAGAGGGTTTATTAGAAGAGGTCGAGCGTCTCAGGTCCAGTAATGAAAGCAGAGCTTTCTACAGAACTGTAAATCAAGAGCGCAAAGACTTTAAACCAAGAACTACCCTTTGTAGAGATAAAAACGGAGTGATTATCAATGAAAAAAATAAAGTTATTGAAAAATGGGTTGAACATTTTGATGAATTACTTAACCCAGATAGATAAAGCGGATCACTCGCTGAGACCGATGGACCTACCAGAGGGTATGAAGAACAGGACTTGATTGATGTCCCAACTTTCTACGAAGTGCAACAGATCGTTAATAAACTGAAAAATAACAAAGCTGCTGGTCCCGATGAAATCCTTTCAGAATTAATAAAATGCGCTGGTAATCAGCTAACAACAATAATTTTTGAAATTATTATTTTAATCTGGGAAGCAGAAACTTTACCGAATGATTGGAAACGTGGCATATTGTGCCCAATACATAAAAAGGGAGATACCCTCAGTTGTGAAAACTATAGAGGGATAAGTCTACTCTGCACTGTCTATAAAGTTTTCTCAAACTTACTATTTCAACGATTGTCTCCTATTGTTAACGATCTTATAGGAGATTATCAATGTGGCTTTCGAAAAGGAAGGTCCACAGTTGACCAAATCTTTACACTGAGACAAGTCTTAGAAAAATGTCGAGAATTTGGAATTGAAACGCACGATCTTTTCATAGATTTCTGGGCAGCCTATGATAGTATCGATAGACTAGAAATTCAGAGAGCCTTGTTAGACTTCGAGGTACCGAAAAAGTTAGTTAACCTATTGAAGCTCACCTTCATGGATACCTCTTCTATGGTTCGTATACAAGAAGAACTATCTGAGCCCTTTGAGATCTGCAATGGTGTTCGACATTGAGATGCTCTTGCATGCCTCCTATTAACAATAACTTTGGAAAAGGTTATCAGGGCTTCTGGCATAAACACAAGAGGAACAATTTTCAACAAATCTGTACAGATCCTGGCTTATGCGGACGACATAGATATCATTGCTAGGTCTGCAGGCACACTAAGGGAATCCTTCACTGCAATAGAAAAAGCTGCAGAAAAGGTAAAGCTAAAGATAAATGAGGGAAACACAAAATACATGTATTGTGGAAAGAACAATATTGGCTCTACTTTTGAAATCGAGGGACATAAATTTGAACGAGTTGAGAAATTTACTTATTTAGGCTCTGTGGTTGAGTGCCAAAATGGCATCAGCCCCGAGATCAGGAAGAGAATTGCTGCGGCCAACCGATGTCTATGTGGACTCAGAAGTCAATTGAGGAGCCATTTAATTAAAAGAAGAACGAAAATCCTGTTATACAAAATTCTTATAAGACCAGTGCTGACATATGCCTCTGAGACCTGGTCACTTACGTCAACGGAAGAAAAAATGCTTGCACTCTTTGAAAGGAGAGTGCTGCGGACCATCTTTGGTGGTGTATTTGACAGGGGATCCTGGCGGAGAAGGTTTAACTTCGAACTGTACAAGCTATACAATGAGGATGACGTCGTCAAATTGATCAGGCTGAATAGAATGAGATGGGCTGGCCATCTATTGCGAATGGACGCAGATCGGGCTGCTTTAAAAGTTTTTAATGCAGTCCCATTCGGACAACGACCAAGGGGCAGACCAAAACGACGGTGGATCGACTGCCTGGAGACGGACTTCGATCTCATGAAGATTAGAAACTGGAGGTCCCAAGCACAAAACAGAGAAGGATGGGAAAAACTTCTTAAGAAGGCCCACAACGGGCTGTCGGGCCAACTATGATGATGACACCTACCAGAAAGCACGTGCAGTGTAATAAAGGCGGCTGTCAAAGAAAAAGCACATTACTTCCGTGAATAATTTATCATGTATTTTCATCTAAAAAACGTCTGAAGCTAATTTCAAGGTAAGTCAACTATAATTACTGTTAACAGTATGATCATTGTATAGTTACGAAGCATAATAATCTTGTTATCTAATGTAACTAAGTTTATTTAATTGGATACATTGTGTGCGCTACAGAGACCGCTTGAAATCAAATATGGCGCGATCGGGTAATGACGTTCATATGGGCGGTATTACCCTCCACTTTTGGAAGAGTCGAATTACAACTAATCAAAAGTGTTTTATCAACTTTTTTTAAGCAAAACAAAAATCTGTCATCCTTACAGGAAAACTCATGAATATTATGCTGAAAAAGAAAGAGGAACGACGCCGTCTCAAGGAATCCAAGACAGCCTCTTCTTTAAATGGCTGCAAATACGTACAATCTACTGGCAAAGAAGCCAAAGAAAAATATAAGGGTGAAAAAGGCCTCGTTTGGTGAAACAACAGGAGCCGAAATGAAGTCCAGACCAAGAAAAGTAAAAAATCGTCAAAGAAAGAAGATTTGGCCAGCACAGATGAGGAATCCATCGATGAAACCATGATATGTGATGATGATGAAATGGACGATTTACCTGGCGAAGGGTATTATTAGTAATGAAATCAATGGCTTATGTAATGTTTGCGGGGAGTTCGGAAAGGACAACGAACTATGGTTTAGGTGCAAATCCAGTTCTAAGTGGAGCCACTAAGATTGCTGTGGAGAGGATAAAGCAGAAAACTATATTTGTGACTATTGCAAATTGTAAAATTACTTTAATGGAGAGGATAGTAGAGGATAAAGCAGAAAACTATATTTGTGACTATTGCAAATTGTCAAATTACTTTAATCAGTTGTGAAATATGTTCTAAAAAGGCTTTAAATATAATGAGCGGCAGTACCCGTCGCAGTGAGCGGCATTTCCCAACATGTTCGGGTAATGGCGCTCAATGTAATATTTTCTTGTTTTCAATTTTTCAGCACAATTGTTATTGTTTTCATGTTTAACGACACGACATTCTCTTTTATATTTGTTCAGTTATAAATGGTAATAAAAAAACATAATTTAAGTGTCGTATTATGCGTGTTGCAGTCACTTTTGCTTAAGTGGGCGCAATTACCCTTCTTTCCCCTAGTTTCTTGCCTATGTTATTCGCAACAACTTTTAACAAGAATTTCTTAAAGAACTGAAATAGCCTACTTTCCTGTTACTTAAATACTTACTGAAATTCTAATCGGGAAACAACTTTTTGTCCACCTGTCTGTACGTCCGGATGGACATAAATCTTCTATCTGTCGGCAAATTTCCCATTGAATTAGCATTGAAATTCAATTTTGAGTCATTTAAATCACTTTCACCAAATCAACAATGGCATGAGAAACTTTATTTAAAAATATATTTGAAGCAGAATAATTTTTTCATGAATCATTTTGGTATGACGTCATAAAATGTAGCACAATGTGATTCTTTGATTGTTCACCAAGAAAGCGGAAAGGCTTATTTTTTGCATACAATTCTGCTTAGTTTAAATTTACATTTTTTTAAATGCAGTTAGGAGTAGTTTCATTATTTTTGTTATTAATAAATATTTAATTTTTCTTCGAAATACAAATAAATCGAGCAGATGATAAATAATATTAAGTTATTTGTGAAAGAATATTAAGGAAAATAGTTGATTTTGGCATTTAGAAGTTTAAATTATAGCTGGATGCTGTGTTTAGCGATTTTTTTCTTCTAATGTGTGTAAATCTAGTGTAGAAACAATTGTTGATTATATTTACTGTTAGGAACCTAGTTGTTTCCCGATTAGAGTATTTAAGTAACAGGAAAGTAGACTATCTTGTTTTCTAATGTGTATAAATCTAGTGTAGAAACGGTTGTTGATGATATTTACTGTTAGGAACCTAGTTGTTTCCCGATTAGAATTTCAGTAAGTATTTAAGTAACAGGAAAGTAGGCTATTTTATTTCTTTAAGAACTTCTTGTTTGTATACAATACTGCTTAGTTTTAATTTACATTTATATTTTTAATGCAGTTTGGAGTAGTTTCATTATTTTTGTTATTAATAAATATTTAATTATTCTTCGAAATACAAATAAATCGAGCAGACGATAAATAATTTTAAGTTAATTTGTGAAAGAATATTAAGGAAAATAGTTGATTTTGGATTTTAGAAGTTTAAATTATAGTTGGATGCTGTGTTTAGCGATTTTTTTTCTAATGTGTATAAATCTAGTGTAGAAACGATTGTTAATGATATTTACTGTTAGGAACCTAGTTGTTTCCCGATTAGAGTATTTAAGTAACAGGAAAGTAGACTATCTTGTTTTCTAATGTGTATAAATCTAGTGTAGAAACGGTTGTTGATGATATTTACTGTTAGGAACCTAGTTGTGTCACGATTAGAATTTCAATAAGTATTTAAGTAACAGGAAAGTAGGCTATATTAGTTCTTTAAGAACTTCCTGTTTTAAATTTTTTTGAAATAAAAAAAAAGAAAAGTAGACTAAAAAGGTACAAAATTTTGAAAGTATTTAAACTGTCTCTTATATTCTTAGTAGAAAATAGGCTTTAGCTAAATAGTGATGAATTTTGTAGGTTGATATGTCCTTTCTATAGCTATACCTCAGGATCTTTTGACTTCAGTATTTAAGTGATGTACATTTAAAAAATTATAAATTACTCTATCTTAGAACGTAATTTCAGTCTAGCCTTAATCCATCTCCAAAATAATCTCTTTTCGGGATGTCTTAGATGAAAGAGCAAGGCCGCTTCGGGTCGACGCTCTTCAGTTGGGCTTTGATTTCCGATTTTCAAAAAATTATAAGCTTTACATAAACCCATAAAAATAAAACACTGCATAAATTCTCTGGAAACATCCTTGCACAATTTTCAATTATTCAGAAAAAACGACTCTACCATTTTACACGCACTAATAATAATTACTACTTACCATGGACTATTAATTATAACTATCTATTAGTTTAATTTACCTAACTAACTTTACGTTTAAGGAAAATGAAGAATGATTTTTTTTCTAAAGAACACGCAAGCGCACATTTGTTAACATAACTATTACATTAACAAGCTTTATTAATATTCTGCTAATATCTTGATTATAATGCGAAGATCGGTCAATGTCAGGGAATTTCTTAAATTAGATTTGATCTGCAGAAAGAAGGGGGCATCAATCCTTCCAGATCCAACAAGTCAATCGCTTCTTTTTGACCATTGTAATTCCGTCGATGATTGATAGACACTGCAACAATGCGGTGGTAAAGCTGCATTTTTAACCTTACATCGAACGCAGCATGATGAGATAGCCGGTGTTTACGTTTCCGCAATAGGTGTGGGTCTCTAATTATAAGGTCTTACATAACTTTGCAAAAAAAGATACTTTGTTGCAAAGTGATTAAGTGATAAACGAGTTTTAATGGAAGTGATTACTGTATGTAGGATGATCGTTTCATCTTAATTCATCAGTGAGTTGTCATTTTGGAAATTAAGCCCACAGGAGATGGCAATCATTGTCTCCAAAATAAAAAAAAGGCTATGAACCAAAAATTTTTTGATTCTACCAAACCTTCTATTACCAGCACTACAGTGCGATGAATAGAAGATTTTTTAACTGTGGAATATGCCGAGCTTGCAAGAGGCTTAATTCGCTAAAAAATAGCCACGTTGAGAGCGAGACAGAGACTATCGATGTAGAAAGAAAGATTACTATGATGTATAATGGAAAATTACAGCGTTTTACACAAACATTTTTATTCGATTATTCGATTACTTTGAAACTCAAACAATTCTGGTTTTTAAGATGTATTCATTGTTAAATTCATTTTTAAAGTTAGTGATACGTCACTTCTGTTAAGCCACATCTTGGCATAACAAATGACGTCATGTTTGGATTTTTTTGTTCTTGGCGTGTTATTTCATATCACGTTTCACTGTATCACTTTTGAAACTGTGAAACTTGCTTTCATCTTTATTAAACTCTTAAAAAAGTTGTGCTATTTTACAGAAACATGTCATGTTCATTCCAGTAAATGTCTTCAAACGTTTAACGATTTCACCCGAGTATTCCGATCAGATCCAACAGTCAATAGTTCTGCAATAGCTCATACGAGCTCTAGTGTGTGTATTTTAACTAACAACCAAACTTGGAACAAGCTGTTTAAATTCCTTGATAGGAACTGGTTAAAAATAATATTTTGTTCTTCTTTTAATGAGGTTTTACAGAAATTGTAAGGTTTGCTATTTTATAAAGTGTATTAAGACATTATGGACACAGATCGAAACATCACCAAAAACATATCATTTGACGTCAGTGCTGTTTTCAGTGACGTACATTTCAGCAAATTTTAAATGTGTTTTTTTTTGCTAAAATTAAACATATTTGTGAATATTTAAGCTTATATTCGGAATCTGCAGCTTCTAATCTACCAGATAAACATATATTCTGAATTTCGTGGTTCATGCAACTTGTCCATTCATTCGCGCGCCCGTTGCCAATAGCCTTCATGTAGCTCTAGTGTGAGGTTAATTCAACTCAGCTCAGCTATAAAGGTAAATCATTCGCCAACTTTCTAGTAAGTTGGTAGGTTGTACGTTTTTCCGATTGTCTAAACTTTAAAGTTAAAAATATTATTATAGAGGGTCGAATTATTATTACATAAGCTACAAGAGGGGTATTGAGCCGATCGGCATCACAATTGAAGAGCTTAGTGGAAGAACTTGCTAAGTGACAAAAAGATTTTTTAACTGTGGAATATGCCGAGCTTGCAAGAGGCTTAATTCGCTAAAAAATAGCCACGTTGAGAGCGAGAGAGAGACTATCGATGTAGAAAGAAAGATTACTATGATGTATAATGGAAAATTACAGCGTTTTACACAAACATTTTTATTCGATTATTCGATTACTTTGAAACTCAAACAATTCTGGTTTTTAAGATGTATTCATTGTTAAATTCATTTTTAAAGTTAGTGATACGTCACTTCTGTTAAGCCACATCTTGGCATAACAAATGACGTCATGTTTGGATTTTTTTGTTCTTGGCGTGTTATTTCATATCACGTTTCACTGTATCACTTTTGAAACTGTGAAACTTGCTTTCATCTTTATTAAACTCTTAAAAAAGTTGTGCTATTTTACAGAAACATGTCATGTTCATTCCAGTAAATGTCTTCAAACGTTTAACGATTTCACCCGAGTATTCCGATCAGATCCAACAGTCAATAGTTCTGCAATAGCTCATACGAGCTCTAGTGTGTGTATTTTAACTAACAACCAAACTTGGAACAAGCTGTTTAAATTCCTTGATAGGAACTGGTTAAAAATAATATTTTGTTCTTCTTTTAATGAGGTTTTACAGAAATTGTAAGGTTTGCTATTTTATAAAGTGTATTAAGACATTATGGACACAGATCGAAACATCACCAAAAACATATCATTTGACGTCAGTGCTGTTTTCAGTGACGTACATTTCAGCAAATTTTAAATGTGTTTTTTTTTGCTAAAATTAAACATATTTGTGAATATTTAAGCTTATATTCGGAATCTGCAGCTTCTAATCTACCAGATAAACATATATTCTGAATTTCGTGGTTCATGCAACTTGTCCATTCATTCGCGCGCCCGTTGCCAATAGCCTTCATGTAGCTCTAGTGTGAGGTTAATTCAACTCAGCTCAGCTATAAAGGTAAATCATTCGCCAACTTTCTAGTAAGTTGGTAGGTTGTACGTTTTTCCGATTGTCTAAACTTTAAAGTTAAAAATATTATTATAGAGGGTCGAATTATTATTACATAAGCTACAAGAGGGGTATTGAGCCGATCGGCATCACAATTGAAGAGCTTAGTGGAAGAACTTGCTAAGTGACAAAAAGGTGAAAACGAGATAATGAGCTTCAAAGTTTTTAGTTTGCAACTTTTCTGTCATTCACAAAATCACAGTTTTTTTTTGCATGATATTTTAGTTTGGTTCTTCAAAATGCTTGGTGGCTTTTGGCTTAGCCGTAATTTACGTCATAACGCGTCATTTACAAAACGCGCTTGACAACTCATGCACTTGGCACGTTCTTCCTCCGAAGTGCTTCAGATTTTGGCCAGTCGCTTAGTGGAAGAACGTGCTAAGTGACATTTTTTTTAGGTAAATTTGATCCATAAACGTTTCATGATTTCTGTACTAACCTTCCGATTTTCAAAATTCTTTTTCTGTTTGGAAGATAGGACTTCACAGATCTCTTTTATACTTTTTAATCGTTTGCCTGTCCGTCCATCATTTTGTCTGTCCGTCCATATCCCTTTCAATTTCCGATCCAAAGTACCTGATTTTGAAAATTCTTTTTTTGGTTCGAAAGTAAAAAAAAATTAGATGACTACAATGTATAGTGTTTGGCCAGCTGCCTGTACGTCTGCTATTTTGTTTCTGTCCGTACGTCCTACTATCCCCCCCCCCCCCCCCAACTTCCTTTGTACCCGTCCAATTTTTAAAGTCATTACTTTCAATCACCTAATATAAAATATAAGGTAATAAAACTATTGCGATGGGGGTCAATATTCCAAATTAAGATTTTGTGCTTTCTACACGTTTTGGAGGGTGCTCATTCTAAAAAATTGGGTGTTTTCATTGATCCGTCTGTCTTTCTGAAACTACTTTACTGTTCGAAATAAAAGAGCTGCGGACTGCACATTTAGTACACGAATTCCTAGTGCCTGTTGGTCATCATAATAGGGTTTTAGAGAAAATTGCGCATGCGCAAGTAGAGGCTGCTGTAAACTTTTTTTGGGTTTTAAAGGTATTACTGAACAACGGAAATAGATACAGACTTCAAATTTGATACACGTGTTCCCTGTATTTGTCGGACCTCAAAATAAAGTTTTCTACAATATTGTGCATATGCAAGGAGTAGCTGCCATAGAACTTTTTAGGTTTGACAGTTATTGAAAATACTTTATAAGGTACATATAACTTTTAAATGAGCGTATTGATAAATAGTGTTACTCATCCCTAGGTTTTTTTAAGATATCAATCACCTATCTTATGCTTTTTGTTCGTCCGTTTGTCCCTACTATAAGGATTTCTTTGAGTATTTAAGTTAAAAGAAAGTTATATAAGTTATTTTAGAACTTCTTGCTTAATGTTAGATGAGTAAGTTTTTAATTGAAAATATTTTTTTAAAAATACCATTATCACTGAAATTATAAACTAAATACTTTGAAGAATAATAAGACAAATCAACTTAATAAAAAGTATACAAAAAGATAGTACAAGAAACACAAATGCATGTGAATAAATAAATATTAAATTTAAAAGATTTACAAAAAAGATAATAATGCAAGATGTAAGTTTTCGCAAAATAAATGTTTAAATAGTATTTAGATAAGAATAATTGAATTTAAAAACAAACTTTGATATTAAAAAAAAGTAAAAATAAGTTGTATGGCAAGATATAGATCCTAAAGTTATTTACGTTTTCCTGTCTCCTTTTCAATTAAGGGTTTAATCATTTTTAAGAAAGCTACTTTAATTTACAGCATTTCTACAACAGTAGAACATGATCGTTTAAACAATTTTTTTTTACAATCGTGATGTATAGTACTTTTTTAAAGTCATCGATATTTTAATAAATATTAAGAACTTATAACGTTTTATACTTTGTTACTTTATTTTAACATCAATTATTATAAAAATATTTTAGTTTTACATAACAAAGCAAACTCTTGATTAAATTTGTACTTACCGTATAAGCTGCAATTCACACTTTCAAGCAAAAATTCAGCTTTCCGCTTGCTTCTTAATTCCATTTTAATAATTTTAGGAGTTTAGGACATTGCACAAAATGCGTTCGATAGCTTTAGAGATCAAACGTAAAATGGCTTTAAAACGTTTTTTGTACCCATAATTCATTTTTTTAAACAAACCAGATGCTTTGAATGTTTGGTGCAATGTTGTTTTAACGCCAACTGCGATCTCCCTAGAGCAGGTGCAACTTTGTTTTAATTATACCATCTGTTCGCTGCTAAATTATCTATGTTTTGTTTATTACAATAAAAATCAGACGACATTCAAAGTAGATGATATTTTATAAAATGTTAAAACCTTTAACTCCGTTTAAATTTAAAATCAAAATGCATTTTTTTCCTATTTTGCTAAATTTATAATGCGTAAAACCCAGTTTTACGCATTATAAATTTTATTTCATTGATTATATTTAATAATTAAAGTTAATTAGGAAATATAAATTACATTTTGTTGAATTCTTTTTGATTAAAACCACAAAAGAACCATTTGTTTTGCTATTAATGCAAGCGAAAGTCTGAAAATTTTCCGCAAACGTGTCACTTAGCACGTTCTTCCACTAAACGATCGTTCAGGAATCGGGCGATTTCGGTGGAAGAACATGCCAAGGCTCCTTAGCACGTTCTTCCATTGAAAAAGTGACGAAAACGCGTGCACCTACCAACTTCGTATGCGAAAAATATACGAAATCGAATGTTTTCAAAAAAATTGAAAGCTGTTATGTTTAAAGCAGGTAATAACATGATCATTGACACAAAAATCTCAATTTTTTCAAAAATGTCACTTAGCACGTTCTTCCACTCAGCTCTTCAATTGAAGTGGAAGTTCTTAGTGGAAGCACGTTCTTCCACTAAGCTCTTCAATTTAGAATTGCATTCAAGTGACGAGCAGACATCCGAGTAGACACCCAACGCAACTCTTTTAAGGTCGACATTGTACGAGGCGTCGGGACTAAAGAGCATACGTGGTATTATTATACAGTTCTTTTGACAATGCCCAAACCTGGAACTTTTTGCAAGCAAGGCAAGCGCCTTACAGACTGGGCTCTCCAGACCCTGTTTCTATGAAGGATATTCAATTATAAAGCTTCCTTTTCGAGCTGTAAACAATTTCAAAGATATCTCGATATTGATAACGGTAATTGTAAATATTAAGCTACAACGGAAATTCTGGCGAATTAATATTTGCAAATAATTATACCAACTAACGTGCGTGTTTATTCTTATCAGATACCCCCAGTTCCCCTATCAGCAGCCCATGGAGCTGCTCTAATCTTAATTTCTAATATCGCTCGTCAACTCCATAAAACGACCCAAAATACTGATAAGCCCTCATTGGGATAAAAGAAACAATTAGGAAATGCTGATTACACAGGGTTGACCCTGATGAGAGGGTATGCAGCCTTCTAGGCCACTTGGGTGGTTGGGCAGACCACCCACACTTAGTGCTGCCGAGGAAAAGATAATTGCGCACGCCACGTAAGAAATTCATTTATTAACAGATTAAGGACGTAATATTTGTCTTTTTGATATAGAATAGTTGTTCAGTGTTCGTGTTTTTTCTTTTAATATGTTGGTTTTCATGAATTTACTTCTTTCAAAAGGGGACTTGGAAAAGTATTCTGAAATGGAAATTAGTAAAAAATTACTGAAAAAGTAGCACTTGCAGGTAGAACTCAAATATATAAACTTGAAAATCATTATTAATTTTGTTTCAAGCCAAATGAATGTTAATTAATTACTTTAAATACGCACTTATTTTCAAACTTCATCTTGTATTTTATAATGTCTTTTTGGAAACACAGAGATTTGCCTCAATGCTCAACAATGACGATTACGATTATCACATTGTTAGTTATAAATTTCCAATGTAGAAACAGTAGTTTATAATTTGTTTCTATTAATCACACAGAACACTATGGTACCAGAAGTATTTTCATGTTGTGCCATTAAAGGGTATTTTTAGTTTCGAAAACAACCTCATTAGAATGTCGTTATGCTAAATAATCTGATTTTTGTTATTTAAACAACGCCAAGTAACATTTCGGGCAACGCGCAGGTTAGATCCAAAATAAACACTAGGGAATGGAACAACAGAAAATAATACGTATCTACTAATTTTCTTGCATGTATCTAATAAAGTAATAGTATTATTTAAAAAAATCAAAATAGGCTAACAATGAATAGTGTTTTATATCATGCAGAAGCAGGCTGTTTCCGCCCTCTTCAAAAGAAACAGGTAAAATGTAAAGGAACAGTTATTTATTGAACACCCTAATGAAAAAGACGCTCAATTGGAAAATCATGACAGCGTTGACTCGTGCGCCATTCACACCCGAATGCCACCCAGACAGATCTATGTGTGGAAGACAATCGAGGGCGGTGTGCCGTTTCCCTTTGGGAGGACAAAAGTCCTCATCGAAGCCATGGCTTCATTAGCTTGGCATCCACTCTGACGATAGCTCAGTCCATTATCTCCCTGTGCCACCGCGTTGAATCTGCTAATGACGGTTTTAAGAGTGATATTTAGGAGCTAATTTCTTTTGCTACTTCTTAGTGAAGAAATTTCGTTGAAATAGAAATTATTATCATCAGTATATGACTCTATCTTCTTCTTTTTTTTTAAGTAATTGCGCTAGTTCGTTGGTGGTCAGATGGGCGATGCAAATATTGGGAGGTGGACAATCGGCTGGGATTGCTGTTTGATGAGTTGGCCAGTTTAAGATGACAACGCCCTGGACTGAGTTCAATGAAATACCTAAATTAAGAAAGATGTATATCTAAATGTCCTAGGACAGGAATTTCAATTAAGCCTTTCTTGATAATCTACTAATAGTGAATTCATTATTTTATAAACATTTCTACAGTATCGAAAGCCGTTTTCTAGATTTCAAGAGAAGCTAAGGACTTTGTGTTCCAAATATTTGATGACTATACCCCAGTACTCATCTTATCCAACAATATTTTTGCTGTATTAAAGTGCTTATTTCTAGATTACAAGAGGAGCTAAGGACTTAGCACTCGAAATATTTGATTAGTACGTCCCAGTACTCGGCTTATACAGCAGTAGCCGCTGAAAAGCTGGATTATTATAGTAATTTAGAGATGAATACCATAATACAAAAGACAGGCGGATCTTTTTGGATAAGTAAAAGTGTTTGATGCTATAGAGATTTAAGAGAGGTTTTCCACCGATTCATTGTGTTTTTAAGTAAGTGCTTTTTAACAATGGGTATATTTCATGA